>MDKI01277291.1:0-41267 GCA_005239505.1 Nicotiana paniculata | reverse complement strand
TATGTATAGCGCACAAAAGGACTGCGCTATACTGGGGCAGTCAGAAAGTCAGAGGTATAACGCCACTAATTTTGTGCGCTATACCTTAACGGCAAAAGTTACTGTTAAGGTATAGCGCACAGAATTAGTACGTTATATATACTTTTGTAACTTTTTTTTTACCACCTATTAAGGTTCTTTTTGTCCAAAATGACACTATTTTGGTTCCGGACTCCATTGAAAAGTTGGTGAATTCAAATCATTTCTTGTCTTTTCATTCCAAGAAACGCGAGGACTATTTGTATACGGTAAAACCGGTGAAAGCCGATTTTAAAGCTTCTACAGCATTCCGAGCCTCAACCTCGATTGTATCAGAGCAGAATCCGAAGTTCAAACCTGAGGTGCATTCCTCGAGGGATCGATATAGCTCGAGGCAGGGTAAAGATCGAAGACCATCATGGAAATGCGGGAAATTTCCAAAAGGCACGTGGTTAAAGCTGACCAAGTCCGCAAGAATAGTACAAGTCCGTACCGTGACATTAAATAGCTGTGCCAGCTGTTTATCTTTGTAATAATTACACATGTACTATGTTGGGATTCCCCTCTTATATAAAGGGGACCCTTGTCATTTTGTAATGCACATGATATTCAATAGAAGAAGAAGAACATCCTCTGCTCTCTAACTAAAACACTCTCTGCAATTATTCCATTGATTTATTGTCTTTCATTTATTGTGTTCATTAATTGTTCTTCACTTGTTGCTCATTATTGATCATAAAGAGGCCGTCTTCGAGGCCCTCAATACTGTTGTATCTTCATCGACCGCCCTCTGTCAAGCTCTCGACCTCGACCTCGATGCCCTATTTCGATCAAGCTCGAGACCCCGTCTTATAACTGCTCGATTTGCACAATTCCACTATCCTTTGCTCTTATCTTATTTTTCTTAACTCTCACTTAGCATCTATTGCCTAAACAATTAGTATTAAAATAAATCACATATTTTTAGAACCACAAAATCAAATATAATTCTAGTTATCATTTTTAAGGTAAACAAAGAGACATGTGAGAATGAAGGCATGGTTAAAATTCGGATAAACAGATTTCAATTTAATATATCCACCAACACTTTCAATAACCTTTGAAGTTCTTAATAACTAACAACGAACTTTCACTCAACATATACCTATACCAAATTACCAATTTACCTAACTTTTTCTTAATATACCACGCATCAGATTATTCTGCTAAAAAGAATCCGTAAGTGTCTAACCACTAAAAATTACAAGAGAATGTAAAAGAAGAAGAAATGGATATTTAGGTACCTTGACGTCAATAAAATCATGTCTAAACCTGTGTTATAAATAGCGCTTGCATCGGCGCTAATAGCGTGAGGCGATTCGATGCGAGCAGCCTGCACTATTTTGGCTCTATTGTATTGTGATTGTAAAAGGCGAGCGTCGCTGCCTGTGTAGCGAGAGGCGAGCTGTGGCATCGCTATTTGCAAAAAAGAAAGAAAAAGGAGCAAACACCAGCGACTTAAAACATTAGGGCTTGAGTTTTTCACTTCTCCTTCAGCATCTTTTGCTCAGCAACAGAAAAATTAGGGCTTGGGATTCATCTTCAACCATCAGCAATAGTAACCCTGATATGTTTCTTTCTTTTCTTTTCTTCGTCTTCTTCTACTTTCTTCTTCTTCTATTTCAGCGACAGTAACCATTGCTATCTTCTTATTTTTTTTCTTAGACAGTTCGACTTTGACCATTGATGTCTTCTTAATATATATATATATATATATATATATATATATATATATTATAATATTTTTGTATAAATTGTCGCTTTATATAAAAAAGGTGAGCGCTTCGCTACGCGCTTCTCGCCTAAGTAAAGTTGGCCCTCGTTGCTATTTGTTGCCGCACGTTATCCAAAACACTGGTCTAAACTAATTAACCCTTTGTTTTTCTTTGCATTAATAGAATCCCACATCCTACAAACTCTAATCCTTATGATCCAACTATCCCTATTACTATCCAACTCAGAAAGAAAAGAATACTGCATTCTTTTAAACTACAAAAAGCAAGTCAGAGAATACTCAATATTCACTTTAATTCTATATCGTGCACAAAAACATAGTAGAGAATATGAATAAACATTTGAAATATCATGCATTAAATATCCAGTGTAATTAGAGAACATAAAAATGAAGCAACATTGAGGAATATGATAAGAACAAACAGTTAGGAATATGAAAAAACATACAGCTAGAAAAAGAATAGTGGGTTTTGATTTACAAAACCTGTCAGGAAAAAATAGAAAAATGAGAAAAAATAACTGAAAGAAGGACAAACAGAGGCTTCATTCGGACTCGAGAGAATCAATTTATGTCTAGAATTGACAAATTAATAACGTGCAAGTGTAATACAAATGCAAAATAACATCCCAAATACCATTATGAAATCAAACACCAAAAATGGAAAGAAAAAGAAAAGGAATCTAAGAGATATTTCTAACAAGGACAAAGGGTAATAGGAAATACCAGCACTCTATCATACCTGCAGGAGTCCGGTCGCCCAGTGACTGAGCCACAATTTTGGTCAAGAAATATCAAAATATATAAAAATAAATATATCAGGAAATTAAGAAAAGTCAATATATAATATATTCATATATAATTTATTTTTTTATCTAGCTACACAGTGTATTTTTCCCGCGAAGAGCTGTCATTCGACACCCCTTCCTGTAAGGTGGCTCCGCCCCTGCAGTCGCCCTTCTGTCGAAGGATTGGCTCCAAAATTAAAGCCTAATTTGGAGAAGTGTTGGCTCTCACTCCGGTCAGGGTGTTCATGCTCGGGTTGGATCGATTTTTTCATAAAAAGAAATCAAACCAAGTAAGTCGGTTCTTAAAATATTGGAATCAAATCAAATCAATTAAGTCGGTTTTTTATCGATTTGGTTTTTGTTGCTTTTTCAGTTTTCCTGGTTATTTATCAGTTTTTTCTTAAATAAGAGACATGCACTACCAAACACATATTTCGGCGTCTACATTTTTAATGTAACACTATCAAACCAATTGCTCTATATATTAACGATAATTGAATCAAACACTGATGAATACTTTTAAATATTCAATTAAAAATCGATTATTTTTAAAACATGAAATAAATTGTTTTACATAGCAAAAGAAAACTACCAATCAAACTAGAATGTAAAAACAAAGAATTAGATTATTATAACAGCAAAGGAATAGACTAAAAATACAAACAACTAATATGTACCATAAAATTTTAGAAACTTTATATAAAAATATACATATATATGTACAATAATAAATTTAAATAGCTACTTCTTAGTCGGTTTGGTTCGATTTTTTCGATTATTTTTTTATTAAAATCAAAACCAAACCAAATTTGATCTATTTCTAAAATTCAAAACGAAAACCAAACTAAACTTTAAATATATCGATTTTTTTGATCGATTTGGTTCGATTTTTCGGATCTTTATGAACATCCCTACTGGCAGGAGTCTCTATACAGTGAACACCCTATTTGGAGGTAGTTTTTGATGTTAGGCCAATTAACAATAACGCTAAGATGTATAGACAACATTTCATTGCAAATAAACTATTCCTTCTGAAAATTCCTAAATTACAATGGAATCTCCAGTCAGGCTTATGAAATAATACCATAAATTACAATACAACTTTGATCTTAAAAGTATAGCCAGCACCTTTTAAAATTCCAGTAAACAAGAGTTTCTCCAAGATCTTGGAAACTGTGTATCAATTGCTATCCTTTGAAGTCACAGTAAGCCAGGCTAAACTGACTGGTTCTGATATTTCACATGTAACTAAATAACTCCTCCTGCCAAGTAAAGTCTCCTCTCTTTTTTTAGGTTTACCTTCTCACTGTCATTGAAGATCCAAGATATACCAAATGATGACTTGAAATCAACCCAGATTGGAACTTGAAAGCACATGTTTCTTAAAATTACTTTGTAGTTCCTGAATTTTCATCTCATCAAAACTAGATAACTTTAAGTTCGTAAAACATTCTAGTCATGTTTGCCATCTGAGTACTCTACTAGCCAATTTGCTCTCCAAACAACTGATGCTGATAGCAGCCGCTCAGTCTTCCATCCTGATGACTGAAGCTGTGACAGTGAATTGTGAAAGAAACAAGATATTTAGTTCAATCTAAAACACAAAATGCACAGCTCGAAGAATTAATGGACAATTTGCCACGAGAAAATGGGCTTATATGTGGGTAACTTCTTAGTGGCGTTTGCACATGCCCTCTTAGACCAGTCCACAGCTTTCACTTTCAGATACTAATATTAGCTTATGAACTTTTTTGCATTGACACTACATGGATTGTCCACATATAAAGTGGTGTTATTCTTCAAAAAAAAATCAAAGAAAATCTTTTTGCAGAAACTTGATGCTGATTAGTTGACTGATTTTAAAACTTACAAAAGTAGTGAATATATCATGAATTTCCTCCCTGAAAAAGAGCTCGTCAAGTAGACAAATACCTTCAGAAGAAAGACTTCATAGTGTTTATCCATCCATGATTGGCTCTCCAAAGACATGGATCCACCTTGATCACCTAGTTTTGCCATGACAAGAGCATGGATGAATGACTGCAATATATCAGCTGCCGTTGAATCCTTATGAGTAATAATGTTGATAATATCCCTTTCTTGTTGAAGTAAATACTTTGCTGAAAAGATATAAGAGAATGTATTAGTAAACTCTTAGGTCAAATAGCCTAGCTTGAAAAAAGTTTAACATGTCTATCAACCTTTCTTGTGATTTGATCCAGCAGATTGTAAGACGTTGACCCTATCGATCAAAAGAAAATTCGTTATTCAACTACCCAAATATTCTTCCCTGTGCAAGAGATATGGATGCAAATTAGTAATAACAAAGGTGAAAATCTCACATAGCAAGGTTGTCAAGTGAAGAAACTCTGACACCTAAATGTACTCGCTTGTATAGAGAATCACTGCCTTTTGAGGTCAACGAGGTCAGCCGTGAAGGTAGAACATGCTCCATGGAGGAGACCTGCTTTGGAGAGAGAACTGGAACCAAGGCGTGAAACCTCCAGATTAACAACCTTACGTTATTGGACATAAAGCTCAAGATTTACATAATATTTTGTGCGTGTCTAGTCAACGACTCATGTGAAACATTCAGCACAAACAGGAACTTTAAATTAATAGTTCAATCGCAAAAGATAAAAGCAACAGAAAATTTGGGCCATTTTAGCGACGCAACACAGCGTCATAAATATTCCTACTCAGATGATATTCTAGGAGATTGATACAGTTATCTATTCTATGACTATGGAAATATTAAGATGTTCAACTCACCTTGGCCTGTCTTGAAGAATTGTGACAAAACAATGGAGCATCTTTCACAGTTCAGGGTATTCAGAGAAAGACTACAGACAGCCATATAGTTTGCTGCCAGATACATCAAGTTAGTACATTTTGCATTAAGAAAGCTTCGGCATTGCACTTTAAAACTCATGGAAACAGGAAATTGAAAGCAAAGCATAACTAACCATACATATGGAACATAGTAAGAGACAAAAAGGATATCCAAATGGAAAATGAGTGGCCACTTGTGATGTGTGCAAGAAACATTCCTAAAGCCATCCCAATCATTGTAGCAAGAGTTTCTTGGCTTCCTTCCTATCAGAACAGGAAAAATGAATACAAAGTCTGAGTAACTGGAGGTTTTGCAGTTCTTTCGCCACTGTAATATCTATCACAATACCTTTGCAGCTATATCTGCTGCATTGTTTTGAAGGGCAAAGTGCTGTGTCAAAGCTGCTCTAGTGGCTCCACTAGCAACACCAGCTAAATCAAAACAAATAAAGATGATACTTAGAAAATTAGTCCCATCACTGAGGTATGTTTGGCCTCATTAACAAGAAGAAATCATCTTCTATTAAAAGAAAAAGCTTCAAGGTCAGCCAGCAAGGTTAAAAATATGCTTCAGACTGCTTAAAACTCTTGCCCAAAATTTACCCAAATCTAATATGGGTGAATTAATAACAGACCATAAAGCTACTGCAGTTGAAATTTCATAATATTTTAGTCAGAAGGACAAACAACTAAAGCAGCAAAGAAGAAGAAACTGAATATTATAACATTAGAGCAAAAAAGTAAATTACACTTTGAAAGTATTTAGCACGTAGATTAGTTAAGAAGCTTAAGTCCATAAGATTTTACAATCTTCTGCTGCAATATTGAAGACCAATAAATATATGTGTAAGAGATGGGGAAAGGACATGGACCATCTGTCATTCACCGCAAAGTTGTGACTAACCTGCAGACTTTGATGCTTAATCTATTTTCCATCTGATGCATTAGCTAGCTCTGTTATAGCATTATTTGGAAGCTGGAAGTCAAGAGGGGATGGTAAGAGAGGCCACAGGCAAATTGTGAACTACATTGAGGGAAAGAAATAGAATAAGTCTTGAAGGAGAGGAAAGAACGTGCTGCTGCTGCAGATTATCATGCTAATTTTTGTGTGTTTCGATCGTACAGAATCTCCAACCTATAAAGATGATTGGAGTGAGTTTGCAGAATGGAACTCTTGCACACAGGATTGTTCCTGCTTGTCAATAAGATCAATCTACTTATTTGACAAGGAAACGAGTTTATAATCTTCAGTAACTGGAAATACAAGTGGAGGTGAAAAGTTCGTTCATGATGACTAGGATAAAGGAAACTGATCAGTGCTGATGCTAATTTCCATTATCTTGGTGAAAGAAATAGTTCAATGAATAATGAGAAGAATTATTGTCTCTGGAACAAATGCTTATGTGAAATTTGAATGTTTTAGGCACTTTAACAAAGATATTGATGTGTAACAGGAGATGATGCACCTCTCCAAATTTTTTGGATAACCACACGCTGTGAGAGACTTCTTTTCAGGACAAAATAAGCTTTATATCTATTTTGTGTCTCTTGGAACAAAGGACTAAAAAAGTTGCAGTAAAAATGATTGACTATAACAGTATCTTTCTTCAAAATTGTGCTCCATCTTAAATATTTACAACAAAGATTCATCTATGTAATAAATCAAGACCCAACAGATCAAGATAGTAAAGGAAAGCATCTTTACATTGAATTACAAAGCACATTAGTACTTTCGGCAAGGTGAAGGATCTGATATATCAGACAATTCACACTAACAGCCCCAACCCTAAAAAACAAAAGACATTAGACAAACAAGTTGAATACTAGACACAACCATACAAAAAATTTACACTTTATTTAGAAGATAAGAGAATGACATTGCCACTAAGAGCAGATATTTCACTTACTGAATGACCTTGATAAACTCCCTAAGCAGACAATGAACACAAAGGCTGATGGAAATAAAGGAGACACAAGATCCATCAACATTCCTACAAGAAATACAAATGATTTTATTGCCATTGCATCCGTTTCAGGAATGACAACAAAAGCACATATCAATGTCATTTAACCTTCTAGAAAATGTTTTTCATAATAATAAAATAATTTTTTTGCACTTTTAAATCGAAATAAATCATTTATATTTCCAAACAATAACTATACCTCCTGTGTCTCAATTTATATAATACTCTTTCCATTTCAGAATGTCTCAAAATGTTTGACCACTGAATTTATATACAACTTTTAACTTTCAAATTCATAAACTGTTCAAATAAACTTTGATGTGATCTTCTCTATCAAACTATCTTTTCTATAATTACTTTACTATATTTTTCTATGGTCACCAAAACCAATTGCAAGTCAAAGAACATCTTCAACTCCGGCCACTGGCCAGTCAAAAGACTGAGAAAGGAAGTTCTTTTTTATATAATTTCGATAAAAAGTGCAAAAATGACCATAGTGCACACAAAATACAGGTGAAAGGGCATACCGAGATCATTCATGAGATCAGCCACTAAACGCCACATTTTGGCATTACTGTCTAAATTAGAACCCTGAAAAAGAAAGGAAAAGCAACAGTCATTTTCCAACAAGTACTTATGATTCAAAAAACATTAACAGGAGGCTGGTAGTAGGAGGCAAGTCAAAAATATCCCTGTCCCAAAGAATGTTCTATTTCGCTCCACATATGCTGCCATGGTAACTTTCTTATAGGAAAGAGATCATCATTTCCTTTTCTATATGGAAAAGGAGCATTTGTCTGGCATATAGTTTCAAGTGGAAACAGAAACTGGCATAAATGTAAGTCTGATGGGAAATCATTTATCCTCGGAGGAATGAGGTGCTTCTGTAGCTTCAGCCTTTATAAAGAATCAGGGCATGCATTGTTCGACACAATAGGATCAATACGATACCGGAAAACTAAGCCAGAAAAGATGAAAGAAACCTGGTAACATGCGAACAAGACACCTCCAACCATACCAGTTAAATCTCGCAAGAACCACTGAAATTTTTTAAACCATTGTTATCACACTAGTTTAAAACATCAATTACAATGGAAAAAAGAAGAAGATGTGAACTCACCTGAAACGTTGCCCCAATAACAGTAGCGGATTTCTCACCAACACCTATAGCACTTAGAAGAGCCTATATTTGTTTGAGCAGGTAAATTAGCCTTTCATATCATACGTAACTGACACTAATACTGATGTTCACTTACTTGTGTTGAGAGCATCATCCGCACATAGGTAGAAAGCCCCTGCAGCAATCCAAATCAGTAACGACAACATGAAAAACAAAGAGATCTGACAGTGCTCAACACCAATTCAGAAACTGAAACAAGTTTTATCAATTATGGGCAATATATCTTAACCTGCAATGAGTCCCACACTTGAAAATGAACATAGTCTGGAGTAACACTACTTGGAAACCCCTACAAATAAATTGAAAAAGCAATTAGAAAAATCAGAAAGAATTGTTGATACTGGGGAAATGCCCTCAACATTTCTTACTCCAAAGAGATAAAGAAACAAATAAACCTTATGAATCTTTTCCTTAAAAGTCGATGAAGATCAAATCTTTTTAAGTTTTTCCTTTTACTCCATTCAATCAAATATTAGAGAACTGTTTATTTAACCTTATGCATTGTTTCCTTAGAAACATAATAAAAATCAAATCTTTGAAGTTCTTTCTTTACCTTCATTCCTACAGAACTGTTCCATCTATGTAAATCATTTCCTTAAAACACCAAAAAAGATCAAAACTTTTTCAATTTTTTCAATACCATTCGGCTAAATTCGAAAACTGATTTTGCTCCATTGAATATTTTACACTTTTACATAAACAATTCAACAGAATTAATTAACAGGTTCATTATCGGAAAAAAAATTATGATTTTTTGATAAGGTAAGCAAACTTTATGATTCTTTTCCTTAAACAACACACAAAAAAAAAAAAAAAAAAATTATGTTTTTGTTTTTACTCCATTCAACCAAATATTACAAAACTGTTTATCTAACCTTATGCATCTTTCCTCAGAAACTAATAATAAAAATCAAATCTTTTGAAGTTTTCTCTTTACCTCCATTCCACCAAATATATGAGAATTGATTATCTTTGTAACATTTTCCTTAAAACACCAAAATATTCAAATTTTTAATACAATTCACCTAAATATTCCCAAATTTTTTTTTGCTTCTCTTGAATATTCTTCCACTTCCACACAACCAATTCAACAGAGCTAGTTAATGGCTTCATTATCAAAATAACTTTATAGCTCTTTTTTTTTTTTTTTAATAAGTTAAGCAAACTTTATGAATCTTTTCTTTAAAAATCAATAAAAATTAAATCTTTTAAATGTTTTGCTTTTACTCCACTCAGCCAAATATTACATAACTCTTTATCTAACCTTATGCATCATTACCTCAGAAACATAATAAAAATCAAATTTTTTGAAGTTCCTAATCATGTCAAAATGCGCCACATTTATTTATCCCATACAAGTTTGTCAAAATCTGTACCCAAATACATATATATAAGACAAATAAACACTTTTGTTTTCACAAACAAACTAATTCTATCAAATATGTTTGTGCGAAGTACATAAATTAACTTTCTGAGAAAATTCTCAAAGTCTGCTAATATTAATTAATAAAGTAGAACTTGCCTCGGGAACAAAAGCCTGGAGAATTCGTTGAGAGATATGAGTGAATGCGTTACTTGATCTTTTGATTGAGATGGAAGATGATGACGTGACAGCTATGGTGGCTGTTTTTGTGAGTTTAGTTGACGAAGTTCCGTTCCATTCTTCGATCACCGTCGCCGGCGGCGAAGTTGAATTCTCGTTTTGATCTCTCTCCATTGTGTTCGCCGGCGAAGTCAAACTGAAAGTCTCTGTTTGGCTCCTCCGAGAAAATAATAAATTACTTAATAAATAAAAGAGAAAAGGAGTGAAAAAAAGGTATTACTATGTTTGATTGGAAAAAATTTGAAATTTTCAGTCTAAACCAGCGGTAAATCATCTTATTAAGGATAAAATTAATATTTTAAAATTAAATTATTATTAAATATCAAAAAATATTATTATTTTGATACTGATTAAAAAGGAGAGAGTATCAAAATAAATTGAGACATGAGTCTATTCTTCATGGAATACATTATCTTTTTCTTCCATTAAAGAAACATTTGGTGCTTTTTGTCCATAAAATATCGACAAACTTTCTTTTGATTCTTTGTAATATTTAGCTAAGCATATCTAACATTTAATTAATAGAATATATATTTCGTGTGAATCTTCACAAGTACTACATCATGTGACCTCATTACTTCATATTTAAATGTTTAGAGTTTCAATATAAGTTAAGATCTCATTGGTTTGCACTTAATAAAGGTTTGAATGTTAATCATTCAAATCTCAAATATTAACAGGTCGTTTGGTAAGATGCATTAGGTAAAATAATATTGCATTAGCTTTATGTATTAGTAATACTTTATTTGATACACTTTTTGAACCTATGCATTAGTTATACACCCTATTTGGTATTATCATATGCATAACTAATGCATAAGAAACCATGGTATTAACAATGCAATGAGCTTTAATGCATACATTAACTTAGTTAAAGACAAAAATATCCTTTAAAATTTATACTTGATTACAATATATTTTATATAATGCAAGTTTGAAATAATCAAGAAAGTGAGAAATAAAATTATATCCTTAGTAAATAAATAAATACTTAGCATATTTTTTTTATAAATAAATATTAAGTTATATACTACAATATAGGTAGACAAATCAAATAATTATTCTAAACATTTTTCATATACAAACATTCTTCAACATATGTTTCCTTTAAAAAGATAAAGTAATGGACTGTTACGAGGGTATTTTCGTAAACAAATAATTCTTTTAAAAATAGTGCAATACTTTAATACATCAAACCAAACAATGGATTAGAAATATGTCAGCATAATAAATACCAGCATAACTAATGCAAGCATAACTAGTACCAACATTACTAATACATCCTATGCATATTTTAAAAAATTATATATTTTATCATTAATTAGTATTTTATTTGAAATTTATGTTTATTAATTTTCAAATAAAGATAAATTTTATACATTCAGATATTAAAAATCAAACAGTCTTAATCATTTAGTATTCAGATCTTAATACGCGTCTTAGTATTCAAATTCATACGTCTTAATCTTAATACACATCTTGATATTCAGATTCATACATCTTAATCTTAAGAAAAAACGAACGAGGCCTAATTGTGATATATTCCTATATGTAAAGGGACCAAAAACACACTTTAATAATGTGCTTAATCATATATCACAAAACCATAATTATAATATGCTAATATTTTCGGGAAAAGATAGTGCTAATAACGGAAGGACAAAAATTGTTAATCCCTTATAAATATTCATTTCCCTTCAAATTAAATCCCTCGTAGTGACGGAAAAAAAATAGAATGACGCTAGAAGGAGGGCTTGAACCTCCGACCTTGTGGTTAACAGCCACACGCTCTAACCAACTGAGCTATTCCAGCTTCTTGCTTACGTTGCCTTCTAAAACAATTTATAATATCCAAGCGCTTTCTTGGCTTTAATCCAGTTTGTATTGGTTTAACATTGTTCTTCAGTACGACTTTTCAAATATTTCTTAAATACTCTTAATCATTAAAGAATTGTGTTTTACCAAAAAAAATATTAAACCTTTTCTTAAAACGAATTAATAAAAAAAATAGAGGGTGAATCCTAGTTAAATATAATAACCACTAGATCTAACGTTTAGATGTATTAATAATGTAAGGCTGAATCCGATAATGTTGTATACCAACTACAAATGCTCAATGAATGTGGCAATGAAAGCATGCAATAAATGTAGATAATGGCAATAAATGTAATAAGGGGGAATTTATCACCCAAATATTAGATGACTTGGACGATTCTCCTTCCTGACAACAACGTGGAGTAATAGAAAATGAAGATGGACAGGGAATCTTTGGATCTTGTGAATAAAAAGTGTATATTGAACAATGTAATCAGTGGACAAGACAAGCTTTTGTATATTCTTTGTAGTCAACTCTTTACAATATTTTTCTCAGAAAAGTGAAGACCATCTTTTGTTTTTTATCTCTTCCTATTTATAAGTAATATTCCTAAGAAACCCTAAAAAGTACAACTGAAGGAACATCCAATGGAATATTCCTTCTCTCTATTCTAAAACGTATTCTATTCGTTGCTCTTACACGTTCTTTACTCGACCTCGGCACTAATCCCTCTTTAAGAGACTCCTCGCCATTGAGCCGTGATCGACTTTGACCTCGACCACATCCCATACGTCTGCAGTCATTAAGTTCAATCCAAATTTTGACCAATACAGTTAGTCCCTCCGCTTGTTGAGGTCGTGCTCTTGGACGCCCTTGATGAGCGGATTCTGTATGCAACCGGTCAGGGGAAATTTGATCGTGATGACTGAATCGAATCGATCGAGGTCGAACTGGCGGCGGTTATTAGCAGGATCGTGGCTGGTGTGACTTATGTAGGATCACATCATGGCCACACACGTCATCATTACGCGTCTTCTCAATATAATGTCATTTCCTGTGCTTCTATCGCTTCGATTTTGGTGCCATTGACGGCTCTTTACCTCGATTCAGGTGCCACCCAACCCTATAAATAGAGGAGAGGGGATTCATTATCGAAACTTTTAACACCTCCTACTCTTTATGCATTTTGGTTCTTCTTTAAACCTCATCTCTGATCTTACTTTCCGATTTCCTCCAGTTCCTCCAGTTTCAATTCCCGATTTATTTCTCAGTCGATACCTTCTTTTTCTGGTTTCATTGTCTACTCTTTATTACGAAAGTATGTCTAGTTCTCCTCATACTTATGACAGAGTCTCTGATGCCACCCCCTTTATCGGTAGCCATTCCTCCCGGCGGTGAGGAATTCATGGTTGAGGAGGAAGAAAGCTTCCCCACCGTAGAGGAAGTAGTTCCTAAGAACCCTTTGGTCAGAAATGACTTCCCAAAGGAGCCTGCTCCCGCTCCCGCTCAGGTGCTCTCTGAAACAGGACCGAGTCAAATAGACGTCCTCCGGTCCAAATATCGTATTCCTTCTAACGTCAAATTTGTTCTAGCTGGAGGCGACATTGTTCAGGCTCACCAGCCAGGATTCTACGCTTTCTATGTTTATCCATTCCTAGTCGGTTATTCTCTCTCTATCTCTCTCTCTATCTCTCCATTAGTGGAGGAGGATTTTGCGAGTTCTGTCACTTTTACAACGTCTGCCCGGGGCAGCTCTCCCCTATCTATATAAGGTTTTTCTGATGCTGGAAAAATAGGCGGAGTTAGCCGGCTGCAAGGTCACTATCTGCCATCTGTTGCATCTCTTCTCGCCCAGCTTTTATAGAGGCACATTAAAACATCCACAACATCTTTGGACCAAAGGATTGGTGGCCGGGATGGATGATAAGGTAAACTGACGATTCTGGCACAAGTACTTCTTCATCAAGACCGAGCACCTAGTGGCGGATACGACTGGGTTTCCCCAGTAATGGAACTATAATCGTAAGGATCTTCGGTTGCTTGCTATATGTCGTTCATTGTTTCTTCTCTTTTATCTTTTTTTTTTGTTCTCAACCCACTCACGACTTCTTTGTTTTCAGCTGAGAAGCACCCACCTTATCTCGTCTTCGATATTAAAGATTGGGTAGCTCGCGTGTTACCCCACACCGTGGGAATTCGTGACTGGGCGTCCTTCCATAAGCGCTTGGACCCAAGACCTCGTCCTGTAAGTGTTATTTTTACCTTTCAACTTATTGCCGTTCACTATTTTCTTTTGATGCGATCTTCTTTTGGTGCTAGGTCGGGGAACTTCCAAGAAGGTGAAGGCTCCAGTGCTTGCGTTTCGTCAGGCGATTGCCTCAACCGGGATGCAATTCGCTCTAGCTGAGTCTGCACGAGGAGGTCAGACTCAAGATCCGTCGATGAGGGACTCCTCCCCTCGAACTGTTGTTGTGCTGGATGAGATCTCTTCTCAGCCTGTCTTGCACCTGGTCGACGAGTCATCTCACGGCGAGGAGGAGGCGTCGCCGAGGAAAAGACGAAGAGTGGAGAATGGGAAGGCCATTGTTGCTGACGTTGAGCCGGAAAGGCGTGTCGCTTTGGAAGAGAAGTCAGTGCCTTCACCAAATGTTGAAGATGTTCCTGCGGCGGGTGCCGCCATGGAGAAGAGTCCATCCGAGGTTGAGGAGGTTCGTGGTAGAGGAGAGCCTACACGGGCTGCTGAAGTTGGCTTATCGTCAGCGATCGGGAGATATAGAACCGTTCCCGTGGGGGACGGGGACTCTGGCTCAGTCATCGACCCCGAGGAGGTACAGACCTTCGTGGATAGGGATACTCGCGTGGAGATAAGAACGGAGGTCTTAATTGGAACATAGTCATCCCCGTGAGCTATAACCTCTTGGTCGATTCAGAACGGGCGCCGCCGTCCTTTGATCTTTTGTGTGCGGAAGCTGAAAATAGGATGCTACAGATGCTAAAAGATACGAACCTGTCTTTGGGCATATCGGGCATGGCCTTGCAACTAAGTTTTTACTCCTTTCCTCTTAAGTTTGTCCATTTCATATGTGTTGTTTTACTCTTGTTGACTTGCTTCCCTTTGCATGTCAGACTCTCATCTTAGAGATTGAGCGCGACCGGTGAGGGGAGGAGATGACGACTCTCTACAAGAGAATGGAATCTAAATATAGAGAATATCGCTCCAAGCACCGGATGATGGCGAGAATTGTTGGTGAGGATGGACAGTTCCAAGCGTTGCGCGATGATATCAAGCAGAAGGACGAGGAGCTGAAGGAAAAAGATGAGGAGATTATGAGGGCCATCGGCCGATGCAGCGTGTTGGAAGGGACGCTGAGGTCTAAGGAGGATGAGCTCGAAGTGGGCAAAGGGGTGATGGCTGGGAATGCAGATCTCCAAGCGCAGGTAGCGTCCTTAAAGGTCGAGCTTGAACAAAGAGAAGCCAGGGTCGTCGACTTGAGGGTGGAGTTGAGTGCTAGGGTCGAGGAGCTGAACCTGTCTAAGAGGACCAGGATGGCCGTTGTGGCGGAGGCAGCAACCTTAGAGGGTACCCTACGTGTTTGTAGGTCTGAGCGGGATAGCAAGGAGGAGACTGCGGCACTCAAGGTGGAAAGGTTGGAGGAGAGGATCGAGGGTTTGGAGGTAGAGCTATTTGGGATGAATGAACAGGTCTTCACCTTAAAGGCCGAGAAGGAGCAACAGCAGGCCCAACCGTCTACTTCTCGTACTTCTAATGATCCTAGTGTGTCACGGGAGTTGTACGAGATGTGGGTTCACGCTGAGGCCCAACTTGACATGTATAAGTCTTTGAACATGGCCGGGAAGGTTTTCGAGGCGAATCTTGAGGGCGTTCGTGTCAAGGCATGCGCAGCTCGTGAAGCTTGTGGTTACGATCCTGGTACACCCAGCGGGGATGATGATGACGACGTCGTGGATGGGCTTGCCTCTGATCCTTGGTATGATGATGAGTATGCTGATGAGGATGATGTAGTGTGAAGCCTTTGTACTTAGTTTTTTTTTGTTTTGCTGTTTTTTGTAAGGGCGTCCCCGATCCCTTTGTAAAAAGTACTGTAGTTGAACAATTAAAATGGAACAATTGTCTTTTTGCTATTTTTTTTTGGATTTTCTCTTTCCCTTTTTCCTCTCGTTGGCGTTTTCTCTTGTGGGGAAGTCCCTGACTTTTCGGCCATTTTCATGTAAGGTTGATTTGAGCAGAGTCGAATATAGACTGACTTAAGGTCGAATACAAGTTAGCTCAAACGAGGTCGAGGTTTGATTGATTCGAGCGAGGTCGAATGTCATATTATTCGAGCAAGGTTGAACGTAAAGTAATTTGAGCGAGGTCGAATGTCCAATAATTTGAGCAAGTCAAATGTAAAGTAATTCGAACGAGGTCGAATGTCGAATAATTCGAGCAAGTCGAATGTAAAGTAATTCGAGCGAGGTCAAATGTCGAATAATTCAAGGAGTCGAATGTAAAATAATTCGAGCGAGTCGAATGTAAAATAATTCGAGCGAGTCGAATATAAAGTAATTCGAGCGAGTCAAATGTAAAGTAATTCGAGCGAGGTCGAATGTCAAATAATTCGATCAAGTCGAATGTAAAGTAATTCGAGCGAGGTCGAATGTCGAATAACTCGAGCGAGTCAAATGTAAAGTAATTCGAGCAAATTGAATGTAAAGTAATTTAAGCAAGGTCGAATGTCGAATAATTCGAGCGAGTCGAATGTAAATTAATTCGAGCGAGGTCGAATGTCAGATAATTCGATCAAGTCGAATGTAAAGTAATTCAAGCGAGATCGAATTTCAAATGATTCGAGCGAGGTCGAATGTAAAATGTAGAATAATGTGGTGAAGTTGTGTAGGAATGCTGCATATTGCTTTGTTTATTCGTTCATTGGAGAATATTACATGTTTGTTTCTTCCATACATACATTTGAGAAGTTCTAGTCTATCTAGTCCCTTCATCGCTCAGACTGTAGAAGTAGTCGATAGGCGGGGCGATGAATTCAACACTTAAACTGCGAGACACCCTCTTTGTCGCCTCATTAAAAACCTCCCTGATAAAACCCAATTGGGACAAAACCCAGGTGAGGGAAAAAGAGTACGACTTGGAGGACGTCCATTTTCAGAAGTTGTAGTATTTGAGGTGGGCGACATTTCAATTGTTTGTTAGTAGCTTTCCCTCCATTTCTTCTAGTTGGAATGATCCTTTATTTGTTGCTGCCATGATTTTTTATGGCCCATCCCAATTGGTTCCTAGTTTACCTTCTCTTGGGTTCTTGCTCGCTTGTGTTTTGGCCTTGAGTACATAGTCCCCGACTTTGAGTGGTCTTACTTTGGCCTTTTTGTTGTAGTACCGTTCTGCTTGCTTTTTTTGAGCTACCATTCTTATGTAAGCCATGTCTCTTCGCTCCTCCGCTTCGTCGAGGTCTTGCTTTCTGTTCTCGTCATTGCTTGGTCCGTTCTCATTGGAGTATCTCAGACTTGGTTCTCCGACCTTGACTGGTATCACTGCGTCAGTCCCATAGACTAGTGAATATGGTATTTCTCTTGTGCTTGTTTTTGGTGTGGTGCAGTATGCCCATAGAACTTCTGGTAGCAGTTCCGGCCACAGTCCCTTGGTATCATCGAGCTTCTTCTTCATGATGTTCAATATTGTTTTGTTGGAGAATTCGGATTGGCCGTTGCCTGCAGGATGAGATCGCGTGGAGAGTATTCGCTTGATGTGCCATTTTTCGAAGAATTCGGCAGTCTTTTTCTCGGTGAAATAGGGGTCCGTTGTCACAACTGATTTCTTTAGGGATGCCGAAGCGACATATGATATTCCTCCATATGAATGTGATAACTTCTTGTTCGCATATTTGGGCGAATGCACCTGCTTCTACCCATTTAGAAAAGTAGTCAGTTAAAACCAAAAAGGAATCGTACATTACCTTGTCCCGCTGGAAGTGGTCCAACGATGTCCATTCCTCATTTGATGAACGACCATGGCGATGTGACTGAATGGAGGGGCTCGCCCACTTGGTGTATCATTAGAGCGTATTTCTGACACTGCTCGCACTTCTTGACGAAGTCAGCGACTTCCTTTTTCATGGTGGGCCAGTAGTAGTCTGCTCGTATGAGGCATCTAACGAGGGATCGGTTGCCAGTGTGGGCTCCACAATGGCCTTCGTGTACTTCCTCGAGGACGCGCCTGGGTTGGTTAGGTCCTAGGCATTTTGCCAAGGGACCACCAAACGTTCTTTTGTATAGGTTGTGGTTGATGATATTGTATCTGGCTGGCTGCATTCGAAGATTCTTGGCTTCTTTTTTGTCTGATGGGAGTATTCCCTTCTGTAAATATGCTATAATACGGTTGCGCCAGTCCCAAGTTAAATTTACAGAGTATACCTCAATTTGGTATATTGATGAATGGATGAGGGTAACCACGTTTTCCTTTTCGCTTATATTCTTGATGGCTGTTGGTAATTTGGCGAGGCCATCTGCCTCGATGTTTTGTGCTCGAGGTATCTGGCCAAGTTGACATTTGTCGAATTCCGGCAGTAGTTTATGAGTTTCTGCCTGGTACTTTTGTAACCTCTGTTCTTTGATTTGGAAAGTCCTTGTGACTTGGTTGACAACGAGTTGTGAGTCACATCGGAGGATGACTCATCGTGCTCCATACTTGAGAGCTAGCTTTAGTCCTGCAATTACGGCCTCGTACTCGGCCTCATTGTTAGTCATATCGGGGCACCATATGGACTGGAAAATGACTTCGCCCGTTGGAACCTCGAGTATGAGTCCTAGTCCAGATCCGGACATGTTGGAAGCGCCGTCGGTTTATAGGACCCATAGGTCGGGTAACTTGGGAGAGGTACGAGAAGGTTCCTGCTCGACCTCAGGCATTATTTTGGCACTGAAATCGGCGAGGAATTGCGACTTTATCATTGTTCGCGGCTGATATGTTATATCGTGCTTGCATAATTAGATGGCCCACTTGGCCAATCTCCTCGACAACTCGGGTTTATGTAGGGCTTCTCAGGGAGAAGGTCGTGACCACCGAGATGGGGTGGCACTGGAAATAGGGTCTAAGCTTTCATGAAGCTACGACCAATGCCAGGGACATTTTTTGAGGTGGGGGTACCTCGTTTCGGCGTCGACCAGGGTTTTGCTAATGTAATAGATTGGAGATTGTGTACCTTTGTTCTCATGGACCAGCACTGCACTTACTGCGACGTGTGATACAACCAAGTAGACTAAGAGACGCTCGTCGGGTTCTGCCTTGGTGAGTAGCGGGGACAAGGAGAAGTATGCCTTTAGTTCTCTTAGGGCCTCGATGCACTCTTAATTACACCGGAGACTGTTTTCTTTTTTAGCACGTTGAAGAATTTGTTGCATTTGTCAGAGGATTGCGAGATGAACCTCGACAGGGCGGCAATTCGGCCGATCAGTTTTTGTAACTATTTCTTACTGGTTAATATTTCAGGTATTCCCTCAATGGATTTAATTTGGTCGGGGTTGACCTCAATTCCTCTTTGTGACACTAGAAAATCGAGGAACTTCCTAGAGGTCACGCCGAAGGCACACTTTTCGGGGTTCAAATTCATCTCGTATCCCCTCAGTATATCGAAGGCTTCCTTCAGGTGGTCGATGTGGTCCTTTCTTTTTTGATTTGACCAATATATCGTCTATATAGACTTCCATTGTTTTGCTGAGTTGGTCTTTGAACATCTTGGTGACCAGCCTTTGGTAAGTCGCCCCTGCATTCTTCAACCCGAACGACATGACTCTGTAGCAGTACGTCCCTTAGTGGGTGATGAAAGTGGTCTTTTCCTGATCCTCCTCCTCCATGAGGATTTGGTTGTATCCTGAGTAGGCGTCCATGAAACTTAGCAACTCGTGCCCCGTTGTTGCGTCGATGAGTTGATCGATGTGGGGGAACGAAAAGGAATCTTTCGGGAAGGCTTTGTTTAGGTCCGTGAAGTCCATGCACATGCGCCACTTCCCATTTTTCTTCTTCACCATGACCACGTTGGCGACCCATTAGGGGTATTTTGACTCTCGATGGAGCCGTTTGCGAGTAGTTTTTCCACCTCTTCGCGGATGACCTCATTGATTGCGACATTGAATTTCCTTCTGATTTGTCGTACCGGAGGGTAGAATGGATCGACGTTTAGCTTGTGTGTAGCAATGTCTTTTGGGATACTTGGCATATCTACATGGGAGAAAGCAAGCAGATCGACATTGTCAATTAAGAATTTATGAAATTTACCTGGTTCCGAGAGTTTGTGGCCGATGTAAGCCTTTTTGTTGTTGTCGCTGCTGTCCAGTTGGACGGGGTCGAGATCTTCCACCGTGGACCCTGTGGCTTCTATGCTGTCGGGTTATTTTATGACGTCTTTTTGTTTATCGAGTTCAGGCCCCGACTTCGGTAATTGCTATGCTCCCTAGACCACTTCCTTTAATTGTTCGGTGTATGTGCAATCCTGGGCGATGCGGTAGCATTCTTGAGTTGTGTGTTGTTCACCACGGATGCTGAATATTCCCCACGGAGTAGGAAACTTGATCACTTGATATAAGCTGGATGGGATGGCCCTCATGGTGTGTATCCAGGGTCGCTCTATGATGGCGTTGTAGGCTATGTCCTGGTTCATGACGTGGAACGTTGTGTTGAGGGTGACGCCCCTGGCCAGAACGGGCAACGTTATCTCTCCTGAGGTTCGTTCAACTGCATTGTTAAAACATGCTAGTGTTATACAATGTGGTACTATTTTGTCCTCGAGTCTTATCTGTGCGAGAACTCGGGGGTGGATAATACACGCGCCGCTCCTGTCGTCTACCATTATTCTCTTTACATTAGTATCTAAAATACGTAAAGTAATGACAAGAGCATCGAAATGAGGAAAGGCCAAACCGTAGGTATCTGACTTATCAAAGATGATATTGTCTTCGAGGTCATCATACCATTTATGGATGATCGACCGCTTCAGTTTATGTGTGGTGGTGAACTTCACGTGATTGATTTCTGCTTTGTCGCCTTCGCCGACGATCATTTGGATGGTGCGGGATGAGGAGGGTGGCTTTGGAGGGCCTTGGTGTTGTTCTCATCTGCGGCCGAAGTTGCCTCTTCCTCGATCTCTCATTAGCTCACTTAGATGTCCTTAATGAAGCATGTTCACCACTTCTTGCCGTAGGGCTATGAAGTCCTCGGTCTTATGACCCCGCTCTTGATGAAACTCACAGAGGGCGTTCGACTTTCTAGTATTTGGGCCGGACTTCATCTTTTGCTGCCATTTCACTTTGGGGCCAAGCTTCTCTAAGGCATACACTATTTCTAAAGGGGAAACATAGAAATTGTGAGCAGATAAAAGTGGAGGCATACCTCTTTCGTTTCGTTGAGTCCATGTATGTGGCTTGGACGACCATTCTGTATGGCAAGGAGGTAGTGGGATAGTCGTTCTGACATATGGTTGGTGCCTGTCTCAGTTGAGGCGTGGACCTGAATGATCTCTTCGGCCAACATTACGATGGTCTTTCCTCGACTCCATTTGGACTGATGTTAGCCGTTGAGTTGGAATATTGAGGTCGTCCTCGTTTTCTCTCATCTCGGCGCAATAGGCGTTGTGAATTTCTTCCCAAGTGGTGGGAGGGTATTTCATGAGTCTGCTTAACAACTTTCTGGTCGCCCTTGACCCATTCTCGTTCAACCCATTTTGGAAGGCTGCCACTGCCATCCCTTCTGATACGTTTGGCAACCTCATTCTTACTCTGTTGAACCGGGCGAGGAAGTCCATGAGTCCCTTGCCAGGAGATTGTCTGACGGCGAATATGTCGTTCACCCTGGCCTCTTCTTTCTTAGCCCCAGCGTGGGCGGTGACAAACTTGTCAGCCATTTCCTCGAACGTCATTATCGAACATGCTCGTAATTGTGAGTATTATGTTAAGGCTCCCCCTGTTAGGGTTTCACCAAATTTCTTCAGCAGCACTGATGGTACCTTCTCTTTTGAGAGGTCGTTGCCTTTTACTGTTGTGGCGTTATGGCTGATATAGTCTTCGGGGTCTGTTCTGTTGTCATATATCTTCAAATATGGTGGCATTTTAAAGGTTTTGGGTATGGCATGCGGGATTGCCTCTTCGTTGTACGGTTGTTCAACGAACCGACCCACATCCTGTTTTGGTAGAAGTTTCGGGGCGCCCGGTATCTTATCAACCATTTCTTAGTGCTCCCTCATTTGGTCGCGAAGCGCTTTATTCTCGTTCTCCATTTCTTCCATTTTCTTCAGAATGGCGGCCAGTGTGTCATTACCTGCATCAACAATGGTGTGAGTGTTACCTGTTGGGAGAGGATCGGGCTTTTCGTTGACGATTATTGTGGTGTCCGCTCGTGCAGTGCTCATACCCGCCTCTTGAGCGGGTTTGTCGAGTATGTTGTTTAAAGTGCTCTTCAACCATGCCTCCAGTAGTTTTTTCACTACCGATGGCGCTTCCTAGATTGTGGACGTAAAGTCTCCCCCTTCGTGTGAAACAGTTACACTCCCATGAGGGGGAGGTGAATCACTTCGCCTGGGTGTGGCACTCGGAGTCACATTCTCCTCGTCTTCTCTGTCAACCTCGTTGATGGTGTTCAAGAGGTTGGTAGTGACATCCACTACTACTTTCAGTCTTTCGTCTCATTTTTCCTGCCATTGTTAGTTCGTGCAAACAGGAAAAAGATGGTTGTTGTATTTTTTTTAGATCTAGAAGAAACTAAAATTTTTAACTAGAAACTCCCCATAGACGGCGCCAAATTATTTTACCAAAAAAGTGTTAAAACTTTTCTTAAAACGAATTAATGAAAAAATAGAGGGTGAATCCTAATTAAATATAATAACCACTAGATCTAACATTTAGATGTATTAATGATGTAAGGCTGAATCCAATAATGTTGTATACCAACTACCAATGCTCAATGATTGTCAATGAATGTGGTAATGAAAGCATGCAATAAATGTAGATAATGACAATAAATGTAATAAGGGGGGATTTATCACCCAAATGTTAGATGACTTGGATGATTCTCCTTTCTGACAACAACTTGGAGTAATAAAAAATAAAGATGGACAAGGATCTTTGGATCTTGTGAATAAAAAATGTATATCGAATAATATAATCAGTGGACAAGACAAGCTTTTGTATATTCTTTGTAGTCAACTCTTTACAATGTCTTTTTCTCAGAAAAGTAAAGATCACTTTTTGTTCTTTATCTCTTCGTATTTATAGGGGATATTCCTAAGAAACCCTAAAAGATACAACTGAAGCAATATCCAATGGAATATTCCTTCTCACTATTCTAAAACTTATTATATCTGTTGCCTCTTACACATTCTTTACTCGACCTCGGCACTAATCCCTTTTTAGGCGACTCCTCGCCATTGAGCCGTGATCGACTTTAACCTCGACCACGTCCCATCCGCCGGGGATCATTAAGTTCAATCCAAATTTGACGAATACAATTTGATTTTTTAGCTTTTTATGTAAATTTTGTGAGTGTGTAAATATATTTTTTTATCTATAATATTTGAGGAATTGTTATTTAGAAAATTCTATGTTTCAATCCTCGTTTTATAGATTCCGGTCAATCCTTATAGGATAGAAAGATATGTACTTGTAGCAAACGAATTAATCGATGCACGGATGCGTAAGGATAGTCCAAAGTATCTCCGTGCCCATTTACCGATCATCTTTTACTAGTGAATATAATAGGTGACTTTAGTATAAAATTCACGCTCACTTCAGCAAGTAAAAGATAAGGGAATAAATAAAAATAAAGAATAAAAGGGGAGAATCTTAGAGCACTTTGTGTTATCCACCTAAATGCTTTTATTTCAACACTAATGACTAAACATGATGTTTTCAAGATAGTTTATAAAGAATCAAAAGATCTCCTATAATTTTCACGTACTTTATTAATCGTGTGATCACATCCTTGAGTGTGTTAATGCGATAATGTAACACAAAAAAATCAGTATGAAGAGAGAAGGGCGGCTCACATGTTCAATCACTAGTCTCGAAGTTGCGTGGTGCATTAGCGGTACTCATGTTTTCACCATATGTAAGAATTAATATTCTCACTTTTTGAGATGCAAAGCTGTGAATTATTCTTTTCAAAAATTAATTCCTTCTAACCTTTTTGAAATGAGAAATAATAATAGTTAATTTTAAACAAAATCAAGTTAAAAAAAAAATGAAACCACCATAAACATGAAAAAGAAAAGAGAATGAACGGGTGAAGAAAAAAAAGACCAAAACCAACACGATAGGTATATGTACTAATTAATGTGAGATAGTTCATTATTTGGTAAGTCGCGAGCCGGTGTTAACGACAGGCTGGAGGTTTGAAGACAGGCACTTGAGTCTAAGGGTTTCAAGCTGAGCAGGACGAAGACGGAATATCTGGAGCGTAAGTTCAACGATGAGCCGAGGGAAGTGGGCGTGGATGTGAGGCTTGACTCACAAGTCATCCCAAGTAGAAGAAGCTTTAAGTACCTTGGGTCGATTATCCAGGGGGAGGGGGAGACCGACGAGGATGTCACACATCGTATTAGGGTAGGATGGATGAAGTGGAGGTTAGCATCTGGAGTCCTGTGTGACAAGAGAGTGCCACCGATACTCAAAGGTAAGTTTTATAAAGCGGTGGTTAGACCGACCATGATGTACGGGGCTGAGTGTTGGCCTGTTAAGAACTCAGATATCCAGAAAATGAAAGTAGCAGAAATGAGGATGTTGAGGTAGAAGTGTGGACACACTAGGATGGATAAGATTAGGAATGATGATATTCCGGAGAAGGTGCGCATGACTCCCATTAATAACAAGATGCGGGAAGCGAGGCTCAAATGGTTCGGGCATACACAGAGGAGGAGCCCAGATGCCCCGGTAAAGAGGTGTGAGCGACTGGTTGTGGAGGGCACGAGAAGAGGTAGAGGACGGTCGAAGAAGTATTGGGGAGAGGTGATCAGGCAAGACATTGTGAGGCTTCAGATTTTCGAGGACTTAATACTTGATAGGAAGATGTGGAGGTTGAGTATTAGGGTTGTAGGTTAGGAGGTAGTTGAGTCTTGCCTTACCTCGTAGCGTTGTGAGACTAGTCTGGTAGGGTTTTTGTCTAAGATAGCTAGTGGCAATGTCGTGTCTTACTATTTCTCTTTTCAGCGCCAGACCTATTTACTAGCTATCGCTTTTTCTTTGCATCTTTTTTCTGGATTCATGTTGTTCCTATTTTTCATATGATTTTTGTGGTGCTACTGATATTGTCTCCTTTTGTCTTTTTGTCCTTTTGAGCCGAGGGTCTTTCGGAAACAACTTCTCTATCCCTTCGGGGTAGGAGTAAGGTCTGCGTGCACACTATCCTTCCCAGATCCCACTAGTGGAATTTCACTGGGTCGTTGTTGTTGTAGTATTCACTATTTTCCCTTTTTATTTAATACAAAATTATTTACCACAAGAAAACCACCAACTCTGTTAAAAAAATTACAATTAAATTTAAACTTCATTATTTCTTTGTATGGTCATGACATTAGGAACATAGTGAATTTTCTTTCCAAGTTTTAAAGTTATTATTTTAAATTTTCAGCTTTTCAATAATATTGTCTAATATTTTAAATCTTTAAATCAAACTACTCAAATTTTTATATCTACCAATAAGGTTCGTAATAACAAGATCCAATGCAGTATATTCAAAACAAATGGCTAACATTACTTGAAAGAACACTAACCAATATAAATGAACATTATTACCAAATGTCTGTTATGAAATTAAAGCTTTCATCTCTTGCAAAAATCTAACATGTATACTGTTACGCGGCGTCTTCCTGAGATTTTTTGGAAGAGCAGCGTAAGGCTAAACAACTGATGTTAGTGCAGTTGATGCCCGCCAACTGAGGTCTCCTCCATACGGTAGACGAGATTGTCAGTGTTGTACGGGAAAACCAATGTCAAGAACAATTAAGAGAACAGTAATGAGAATTGAAAGAAAGTTTGATTGCATTAACAAAAGCTATTACAAAAGAAGGCAATGCGGTGTCGAGGGGGAGAGATACCAGTACAGAGAATTGCTTGCTAGAAAGTTTTTGATTGCTTGATCCTCCCTAATAATGCTTAAAAAAATAAATCAAAGTTACAATAATTGACCTGACTAAGCTAGAGGAACATAATGAAAGTACATGGAATAAAACTACTCTATATTTACAATGAAAAGGACTTAGTTTTCTACAAGGTAGAAACAGGTTCATTGTCAGCAACTTTGTCTTTGGCATCACGATCTGCGGGCGCGACATTCTCTGCGCGCGTGGCGCTGCTTGCGGCTGGGCGCTAGCAAGGGATATCGGTGGGGCGACAGAGGCACATATGCACTTTTCACTTGGCGCGGCCAAGACCACGGGGCCGTCTGTGGCGCTAGGTGTTGGGAGGCTTGCCAGGACGCCACAGGGCGCATCCAAGGGGTCATGGGGCATGGATGGAAAGTCGCCCATGACATTCTCTCCTATCTGAGTTGGCGACGTCCTCGACGCCTTACTTGCAAAATAATCTTCAATGAGGCTCTTGTAGACTTTGAGGTTTGTTCCCCTCTCCCAAGTATTCTCCTCTACATCACACCCTTGCCATTTCACCAAGAACTCTTGGTGATCCTTCTTTGAGGCATGAATTACCCGATCATCAAGAATAGCTTCAGCACGCCTTTTACCGATTGAATTGGGGCCTCGAATACTGGGTATAGTGAGTTGGATCCGTGAAGGATCCTCCGTGTCTTCCCGAAAAGGTTTCAGAAGGCTGACATGGAAGACGAGATAGATTTTCCACCAAGCTGGGGTATCCACCTGGTATGCAACTTTCCCAATGCGCCTTTCAATGGATAAAGGTCCAATGTATTTTTGAAATAGGCGAGGGTTATGGACCCCTGCAAACAAGTACCGCTTTAGGATTTTGATCATTTTGTCTCCTACTTAGTATTCAACAAAGCGACGATTCTGATCAGCATGCCTCTTCATCCGCTTTTGGGCTTTGACAAGATAGCTCCGCACTATCTCCAAATTTCGCTTCCATTCTTTTGAGAAGCTAGCAACACGAGGATATTTTGACATGTTTGGTGCATTCATGGTATGTGGGAGTAGCGGTTGCTGCCCAGTAATAATTTCAAAAGCGCTTTTATTTGTGCTTGAGCTCTTTTGTGAATTGAAACACAGTTGAGCAGCATCCAGAAGCTTCACCCAATTCTTCTGCGACCCGGTAACAAAGTGGCAAAGATATTCCTCCAACATACAATTGAACCGCTCCGTCTGGCCATCGGATTGCGGATGAAAACTTGAGCTATGACTCAATTTTGACGAGGCACTTAAATAGTTGGGTCCAAAAGTTGCTAGTGAAACGTGAATCACGATCACTAACGATGTCTTTGGGCAGGCCCCAATATTTAACGACATGAGAGAAGAAGAGTCGAGTTGTATCTTCTGCTGATATATATTGTGGTGCTGCAATAAAGGTGGCATACTTGGAAAACCGATCCACCACAACCAAGATAGTTGTGAGATCTCCAACCTTGGGCAATCAGGTTATGAAATCTAGAGACACGCTTTCCCAAGGTCTCTTTGGGACAGCTAGTGGTTCCAAGAGTCCCGCTTGTGTCAAGAGGTCAGACTTGTCCTTCTGGCATACTAGACAAGTCCTCACATACTGAGCGAAGTAATCGTCCATTTGAGACCAATAATATGCACGACGAATTAATGCCATGGTGCGTTCTTCGCCGGGATGGACAGCCCACAGAGTGTCGTGACATTCTACCAGAATATTTCTTCTCAAATATCCTTTAGGAACATAAATTCGGTTCCCTTTTACCTTTAGGAAACCATCCTCCATATAGAATTGGCGAGTTTTTCTCTATCCTACTAGATCAACCAAATACTGTGCAACAGGATCCTTGATGAGTAGATTTTGTATCTGGTCTTTTATGGTAGTAACTACTTCGCTCCCCCTTAGGGTGGCAAGTAGGCACACTGATGCTAGATCAGCACCTTTAGGAAATCATCCTCCATGTAGAATTGGTGAGTTTTGCTCTGTCCTACTAGATCAACCGAATACTGTGCAGCAGGATCCTTGATGAGTAGATTTTGTATATGGTCTTTTATAGTAGTAACTACTTCGCTCCCCCTTAGGGTGGCAAGTAGGCACACTGATGCTAGGTCAGCTCTCCGACTGAGCGCATCAACAACATGATTAGTATTCCCACTTCAGTACTCCAGGTTGAAGTGAAATTCTTCTAAGGAGTTCCTGTCACGGGGCCTGTCGGCCATTCAACTTTGGCTGGGTCATGAAATGACTAACAACTGTGTTGTCTGTCTTGACCATAAACGGGGATCCCAGTAGATAATGCCTCCAAAGTCGTAAGCAATGAACGACAGCTATTAGTTCTTTCTCATGTTCGGCATAGCGCCGCTCTGCATCCTTCAGCTTCCGGCTCTTGTATGCTACAGGATGCCCGTCTTGTAGTAAGACCCCGCCAAGAGCATAGTCGGAAACATCCGTTTGTACCTCGAATAGCTTGGCCAAATCAAGAAGGGCCAAGACGGGCTACTAGGCATAGCCGCTTTTAATGTGTTGAAGGCCTCCGCTCGCCTAGGACCCCAATCCTAAGGCGTGACATTCTTGAGGAGTTCTGGCAATGGCAGTGCGATGAGGGAGTAATTCTTCACAAATTGCTGATAGAAATTGCATTGGCCAAGGAATTCCCTCAAGGCATGGATATCCTCGGGCGGTGGCTAATCTGTGATAGCTTGAATCTTTTGCTGGTCCATTTTGATCCGCCCTTCCTCAATGACATGTCCGATGAAGTCAATCTATTTTTTAGCAAAGGAGCACTTGGATAGCTTTGCATATAATTCGTGCTCTCGCAACGGCTAGGACCTTCAGCAAGTGCTCCAGGTGTTCTTCCAGTGTTTGACTATAACCACAATGTCATCCAAATAGACCACCACAAATTCGTCAATATACTCTCGAAAGACTTGGTTCATCAGGGTGCAAAATGTGGCTGGAGAATTAGTCAAGCCGAACGGCATAACCAGGAAGTCAAACGACCCATATCTTGTCACATAGGTCGTCTTGTGTTCATCGCCCTCAACAATCCGGACTTGCCAATACCCTGTCTTCAGGTCAATTTTCATGAACGTCATTGCACTCCCCAATCTATCGAACAAGTCTGCCATGTGTGGAATAGGATACTTGTTCTTCACAGTGATTTTATTTAGATCCTGATAATCCACATAGAGTCGTAGACTACCATCATGTTTCTTTTGGAAAAGCACATGGGACATATATGGGGACTTGGAGGGTACAATGATCCTTGCATCTAGCATCTCCGTCAACTATCTCTGAATCTCAATGAGTTCGGGTTGGGACATTCTATAACGCACCTGGGAAGGTGGATTCGCACCCGACACCAACTCGATATCATGGTCCACAGTGCGCCTAGGCGGAAGTCGCTTTGGCATCTTCTGTGGAATGACGTCTTCAAATTCCAGTAGTAGCTCCTTTACAGGTGTAGGAATGAGACCCGATGAGCGTTCTACCTATTCAATGCATAGGGTAGCCAAGAATGTAGGTTCATGTCTCTTGACTCCCTTTTTCAGTTGCAAGGCCGAGACATTCTCAGCGGCCATCTTCACGGGCATGCACAGAATAATGCAGGGCTTGGCCCCGTTTGTTCCCATCATTAGAAGCATGTCTGCATATGGTACGGGCATAGTGTTGGTTTTCCTCAAGAATTCCAGCCCAACTATCAACTCGAAGTCATCTATGATCACCACTTGCAAGTTGAATTTTCCTTCATAAGGACCCATCTTGATTGGTACTTCTTTGGCTATTCCACCCACTGGCTGAGGAGGTGAGTTGATAGCCTTGACATGACCTCTTCCCTTTCCTACAACTATACCAAGGCTCTCCACCTGAGTTCAGGCCAAGTAGTTGTGGGTAGCACCTGTATCTATCATCGCCCGAATGGGCTTGCCATTTACCTTCAGTTCAACAAACATCAAGTTCCTTTCTTGTTTAAGAGGAGTTCCCTCATTCGTCTTCTTTTTCCCTTTCTTGGTGATTGGGCAGGGGTCCTTCTTCTTACGGATACCAACACTGTTTCCCGCTAATGTCTCAGAAATAGAACCAACAATAACATTGAAGGCACCGACTGGTTCGGTCTGCTCCACATCATCTGCTTCGTCATCCGTTCCATCATCAAAAGCTTGATGGGCGTTCATCTGCGCATGTGGGCATTCATTATTCTAATGTGGCCCGCCGCAATGACGACATCCTGAAGGGGGATTTCTCCCCCGATCATTGTTGTTTGACGCAGCATTGTTGCTTCCTGAGGAGGAGCCTTGGATTTGGCTGCACTCCGATCTCCCCCACTTCTGCTAGGGCCACCGTTGTTAGGCTGGCCTCTTTTGTATCCCACTCGGACAGGAGGTTGAGTACTATCCTTCCGAGTTTCCACTTGATAGTCCCCAAGGCATTCTGCTGCTTGGATTGCCTTGGGTATGGTATCTACCCTTTGTCTTTGCAGCTCCATGCGGGCATAAGGTTTCAATCCTTCCAGGAATGTGAAGAGCTTATCTTTGTCCCCCATGTCGTGGATGTTCAACATGAGTGCAGAGAATTCTCGCACGTAGTCCCGTACTGATTTGGTCTGGCGGAGCTCCCATAGTTTTCTCCTTGCATTATACTCAACATTTTCGAGGAAGAACTGTAGGCATATGGCTGCCTTCAGTTCCGCCCATGTCTAAAGAGCATCTTCACCCGTCCTGACGGCTTCGTACTTCACCCGCCACCAGAGTTTAGCATCACCCTGAAGATACATGGCAACAGTTTCTACCTTCTTGGCTTCTTCTAGGCCTCCCATGGCATCAAAGTACTGCTCGATGTTGAAGATGAAATTTTCCACTTCTTTAGTATTCCTAGCTCCACTGTATGGCTTTGTCTTAGGAATTTTCAGTTTTTGTGCCATGGGGGCGAGGTTCAAAGCACCCCCGAGTTGATTAAAGCGACATGTTTCACAGTTATTACAGTTTCTCTTATCAAAATTGCATGATCATTGTGTGTTCTCTTTTAGTATATGGAACAATTGACTTATCTGATCATAATTTCAAGCAAGCTTTAACTAGCCTGGAATTGAGGATTACTATATTTCATCTATTGACATAGTTATTTTATAATTTCAGGTCACACAGTCTGATGTTCGATAATTTAGCGGGTGAGAGATTTCAATATGACGAAGAGTTGGAGAAATTAATTGAAGATTGTTATTCGTTAAGATTAGTTATATAATGACATTAGCTATTTACTTCAAGCAATACAAGTTTATTTTTCAGGTACTGTGATATTAATATTTTGGATTAGTACTTTTTTTTGTTTGTTAAGATTTAACGAGATATACTGTGATTTTATGAATTAATATTAACGTGTTTTGTTATATGCATTATATTTTGGTCGAATATAGTAGCTATTGTTAATGGTGGCTAAACTTACCATTATAGGTTGTGACTTTTAGCACTAATTTTACATGAATAGCGACTTAACAATAAAAGGATAAATTAAGATGTTTATACAGGGATATTTTGCATGTACTTGTATGTATATGATTTTTTATGCTAAAAAATATAAATTGCAGGTAGAAGTTGGCATTAACTCACTCATTTTGGCATGAACACTTTCGAATCATGTGAGTTCTTCTCTGTTTGTTTATGTAAACATATTCATTTGTATATAGCTAATTATAGTTATGGCATCATTGTTTTTGCTTCTATTTTTATGTAAATTTACTCTTAAGAATTTCTTCAGTTCTTTAATTAATTATTTGACTTCAAACTTATTATGGTAAAACATATTAAGACATGCATTGGTCGACTTTTTTACCAAATTATAGGAGTTGGGTAACATTATAAGGCTGTAATGTGGGCCGGACCCAGGCCTAAACGGGCTTAAGTGGGCCAGGCCCAGGCCTAAACGAGCTCAAGTGGGTCGGGCCCAACCGATCCCAAACTTCATGGGCCTATATGTTGTAATCGGCTCGGGACGGGCCTAGACCCCTATGGTCCCAGGTTAAGTGGGCCGGGCCCTGAGCCTAAGTGGGTTGGGCTATTTTTTTTTAAAATTTTTTTTATCTAAGGCAATTTCTTGTAAATTATATTATATAATTGTGACTTAAATCTTGTAATTCAAATTTAAACACAAAAATATTGTAAAGCGATATTCAAGGGAATGCGTTATAATTTTTATTATTATGACATTAACAAAAAATGAAAATATCTTTCTTAGTCTTCCTCCCCCCCAATGGATTGAGCACAACAAGGTGCTAATACCACCATTGAAAGGTAAAAAAACTAATCAAAATGTGCCAAAATACAAGTTACATATTAATTTACATTGTATCTCTTACAAATTTTATTAATCTTTCAAGGTCCGGAGGAATTTTCGTTGGTGATGGCGGAAAAGAAGCTTGTTCATCACCGCTTCCGGGCGAAGCAACATCTTCCGCAAGTTCAACTAGCATTTCGTTGTAAGCTTCGTCTACCTCTGGTTGTAATTAAGCAAGTCCAAAGTTTCTTCGTTCCGAACGGAACCAATCTCTGAAGAGTATTGATTTTTTCAAGATCTCCCTCAATGACGCTCTATGATCACTGGGTTGAAGTCTTGCTTGACTGAAAGCGCTCTCCGATGCCACTGTTGAAGCTTGAATAATTAATATGTCTCGAGCCATCTTTGAAAGAACCGGATAGTGTTTTTCTTTGTCCTTCCACCATTTCAAAATATTAAAGGAGTCGTCGGGATTCACTTCTTCAAGTCCTTGCGACAAATAAACTTCAAGCTCATTTACTTTTGAACAATCACTAGCCGTGGAACCTTGAGAACGCCTGAAGTCCGCCCAAGCACTAAGTACTCTTACTCCCGCAGTTCTTTTAGATGATTGCGAACTAGAAGAGTAGGAGTTGGAACATTTGGTCTAGCTTGATCTAAGGCAAGTTGGTAAGCATTATAAATAGTTAGAGCATTTATTTTAATTGAGGCTATTGCTTCCGGAAGTGTAGACAATTCCTCATCTTCAAGTGCTAAACCATTATAAACTTTTTCTACCAAAATTGAGAACCTCCTAATTTCATAGTAGGATTTAACAAGGCAGCAACACCATAAATAGGGGAAATAGGGAAAAAATATTTTTTAAACTTTTGTCTCATAGAATCAATAGCAAGTTCATAAATTACCCTACCCTCTGAAAATTGATTAAACAGGATAGCAAGTTCTGCAGATAAACTAAACAGTTAGAAATAGTAGGATAATATTGCCCAGATAATTCATTTGTAGCAATATGAAATTTTTCTAAAAATTCTACAAGTATTTTAACATTAACCCAATCCTGATTTGTAAGGTGCTCATCGTCATCAGCTACACGAGCATTAAACGTTGAGTTTATTGGGTTTCTATATTCATATGCAACAACTAAACTTTCATACAGGTAATTCCATCTAGGTGGACAAGGTTTAGGAACCTTTATTTCTCTTAGGCCAAATTCATCGTTTTAAAATATTCTCTAAGTTTATTTCTACAATTTGAATAAAAATTCCAGTTAAAAGTCATTTTAACCCTTTCAATTTTAACATTTAAAATTCTCATATTATCACCGACAATTAAATGATAAATATGACAAATATATTTAACATGAAAAATATTACTAAATTCAGAATCTAGTGTAGTTGTAAGCAAGGCTATAGAAAAAAGAAACGCATAAATACACAAATACCAAGATTACAAAACACACTCTTGGGTTTGTTCAAAGGATTTCTCTTCTCCCACCTTTACGGTTGCTTTCTCTTTAAAATTCATAGAGATAATAATTTCTTCAAATTTCAAATAACTTTACTTAGTGGTAGTTTTTATTCCTTTTTCTTATAACTTATGATTTGTTGGCAATTTGGAGGATTTCTTTGGTCTATGGTTTTTTTTCCTTTACGATCAAAATGTATGATTTTCAGGTGTTTAAATTAGATGAACTTTTTTAATTTTTTATTCTATTACTCATAATGTTTGAATAATATTTATGTAATTTTAAAATAAAATTATATTCAATGACATAGGATACACGCGCAATGCGCGTACCTTAAAATAATATATTTATATTAAAAGCACGAAGGCCCTTAGCGAAATATCGTTCACCTTTTTTACCCTTGAAAACATAGAGTTCACATTGGACAATATAGTAATTTAAGTATTTCATCAATATTTAATAAAAATTGAACAATTTTGGAATATTCGCGATATTATTTGGTAAATTTTTGCCAGAATTATTTGTTACTAAATTTTGCTTTACTTATTTATAATTTTTCTTCATGTTTCTTACACAAGGAAAATTAATAAATTTCCCCCCCTAAACTTTCTCTTCTCTTTACTCCAATGACTTCTTTTGTTTGCATCAATTATTTGGTAAAACTTTTCTTCACGTTTCTTACACAAGGAAAGTAAATATAAACAATTTCCTACACTTTAGCCACTTGGTTCAATCTCATTAACTGACCGTATTTGTATTTGACTTTCGTTAAATTCCCCACTCTTTGGAGTAGTAAATATTTGGTAATCTTTTTGTACACTATAATAGTTAATTTTTTTCCTAAACTTTTACTACTTTGTTCAACTCTCAATAATGACTTTATTTGTCATACAAGGAAAGTAAATACGCACGTGCACTAGGAAATTTTGTAGTTAGATTGTCCACGAGCATATAATTTGTTTTATGTGTCAAATTGTGTACCAAAATATTTCTATAAGAAAAGCTACAATGTCATAACTTAATTGTCAAACTTTGCTATATTCCAACAACGCAATTTCAGGTTTTGTTTCTTTTACTAATACCAATATTTTTTGCTACTTCATATTTTGCAAGTACGTTTGCATGCACCAAATTTTATTGTTGCATCAACAATTTATCTTTATTGTTGCATTAACAAATTTTTATTATATAAGTTTTATTTCATGTTTTGGACGTGGCTAATTTCACATCTCACGAAATTTACAAATTTAATACAGATTATTGAACAATTGCAATTCATTCATCACAGAAAATCAGGTAGACATTCGATCTAAGTCTTATTACTTAAATAAGTATTGTTTTTTTCTTTGTTGTATGATTAAAAATACTTATTGCTATGCCATCTCAAGTTGCTTGTTTTAAAAAGAATTAAAAATTAGACTATATGCTTTAATTCTGTGTAATATTAATACTACATGATTTGCGTTATTTGCAATTGCCATTTTTGAATCACTCAGATTTCAACAATTACATCCGTTCAGGTAAATAATTTTTCTTATATAATAAAAATAACCAATTATTGAATTAGTCACTTTGATAACTTATAAAACTCTTATGCTTTATTTTAGGTACACCTGCAATGGCCAGTGAAAAGGAATTGTCAGACAAATATGTCCCAATAAATAGTCTAAGAGTATCTGATTCATGTTAGGTAATACGAGTGTTAGTGTTTGTAACGATCCGGTCAGTCGTTACGTAGAACTTGCATTATAATTACTGTTATTGCCTTGTCATAGGTGGGTTATACTTTTTATGATGTGTTAGTGTTGGTAGGCTCGGAATCGGAATGGTTGTAGTGAGAATTTAGTCACTTAGTCTTTAAGAGTAGCCTTAAAGTGGGAGAAGTCAACTGAGAGTTGACTTATTGGTAAAAGACCTCAGAATATGAATTTTATGGCTTAAATAGCTTCGTTAGGTGATTTGGGACTTAGGAGTGTGTTCGGAATAATTTTGTGATGTCTGGTATAGAATTAGGCTTGAATTGACGAAAGTTAGTTTTTGGTGATTTTCGATCGGCAGTGGAAAATAGTCTATCAGGGTCGGAATGGAATTTTGAAAGTTGGAAAAGATTCGTAATGTCATTTTGGATATGTCTGCAAAATTTCAGATCAATCGGAGGTGTTTTGGATGGTTTCGGCATCGTTGGTGAAATTTAAGAATTTCAAAGTTCATAGGCTTGAATTCGATGTGATTTTGGTGTTTTGATGTTGTTTTTGGTGTTACGAGGGCTCGACTAAGTTTGAATGATGTTATGGGATGTGTTGGTATAGTTGGTTGAGGTCCCGAGGGCCTCGGGTTAGTTTCGGGTGGTCAACAGGGTGATTGTTGGATTGTGAACCAGCTGAATTGTTGGTGTTTCTGCAGCAGGGATTTACCCTATGCGTTCGCGGAGGTGGTCCCGTGTTCGCATAAGGGCTTTGGGATTCTGAGAAAATTCCTTCTATTCGTTCGCGAGCCTAGAGGTGCGAACGCGGTGAGTCGAGGGGTCTGGGCATTGCGAACGGGGGAGTAGAGGTGCGTTTGAGTAGAGTATAGGTGGTTGAGGGACCCTAGGCCCATTGGTTTATGCGTTCGCGGGCCTGGGATGCGTTCGCGAAGGTGGGGCTGGGGAAAGTTGTGCGTTCGCGGGATGGTAGCCGCGTTCGCATAGAGGAAGATAAGGCCATTGGATATTTGTTCTATGTGAACGTGGTCGTTTTGGTGCGTTCGCGATGAGTAAAACCTGGACAGTATATAATTAAAACCCTCCACGACCATAACCCACTTTCCCACCATTTTTGAACGGGAAGAAGCTTTTGAGGCGATTTTTAAGAGAGAAAATCATTGTTCTTCATTGAGGTAAGGATTTTGGACCCTAAAACTCGATTATATGTGATTAAGGATCAAGTTATCATCGTTTAATTTATGAAAATCAGTAGAAAAAGATGGAATTAGGGTTTGAGATTATGAGACCTTTAGGGAATGATTTGAGGGGTCAAACGAACTCCGATTTTAGAGTTTTTTATATGTACGGACTCGTGAAATGATGAAGAACATTTTGGTATAAAATTTGTCGAGTTCCGAGATGCGAGCCCGGAGGTCGGGTTTTGGCTAATTTCGGATTTTGTGCTAAAATTGGTATTTTTCAATTGGAATTCATTCCCTTAGCATAATTTGATGAGAAAGATCTGATCTTTATAGATTTGGAGCACTCGGAAGTTGATTCGAGAGGCAAGCGGGTTGTAGAGTAGGCTTTGGGCTAGTTTGAGGTAAGTAATGTTTTTAAATCCTGTCCTGAGGGTATGAAACCCCGGACTTTACATCCTTTCACGGATTGTGGGTGATGCACACACTGGATGACGAGTGTGGGGCGTGCACGAATTGGAAATTTGGAAAAATGTATCTTTTAGGAAACTATTGAGTTGCGAAACCGCTTTTAAAGCATATGGTTATTAGTATTACTATGTTTTGTTACTTGGGCTGTAAGCCATGTTTGGAGCCTAGTGCCGATCTGTTTTAACCCCTTGAGGGCTATTTTACTGATATTTCTCACTTTGAAACTATGATTTTACACTCAGTATTTCTTGTGAAATTGTTGACACTCTTATTTGAAAATATTACTATTTCTTGAAATTAGATACTATTTTGGGTCGAGAACCCCGTTTTATTTATGGCCCGAATGACATGCTGAGAATGTCTGACTGATTGAGGCCGAGGGCCAATATTGTGAGGATGTTATGATATGAGAGAGGCCGAGTGCCTGAGAGTAATTGATGCCATGATTTGGCTTGTGTATAGCGCTTGGGCTGTAGGAGTCCCTCCAGAGTCTGTACACAACCCCAGTAAGCGCAGGTACCTACTGGGTGCGAGTGCCGAGTGATGACTTATTGGGAGGCATGAGTTATAGTTAGGTTGCCCGCGGGGCTGATACTGAGTGATGGTGAGGTGCTGAGGGAAATTGTTACGAGTGATGATTATGGCCCGAGGGGCAGTTTTATGATGATATTTTACTGAGTTTTGACTATGATTCACTTCATTTTTCAAACTGATATTACTGAGAGTTTTACTGAGACATATTGAAAATATACTTGTTTCAAAAGGATTTTATGGAAACTGGTTTTCGAACTTATGTATATTGTATTGAGACTTGATGTTTTACTGTTTTGTGGATTGGTGTTTTTGTGATGTGTGTCCATGTACTTCAGACTGTGATTTATTTTCATTACTACTGAGTTGGTGTACTCATCATTACACCCTGCATCCCTGTGTGCAGATCCAGGTACTGGTTTGGAGCAGTAGTCATCCGAGCTCATTGTCATCAATGTTTGGGATTTCGAGGTAGTTGTCCAGCGTCCGCAGCTTCTCCGCTTCCCTTCTTCATTTAGTACTTAGTATTTGATTCATAGACATTATTATGACATTAGTAGAGTTAATTTATTTCTTAGATGCTCGTGATCGGTTGACTCCAGTCTTGGGGGATTTGTTTAGACTCTTAGATTATTATTGCGGCGTAAAGACTTAAAGAAATTATTTTATACTCTGTTTGCTGATTATTATTGATTTTCGAAATATTATAATAGATCAAATGTGTAGTTATGTGATGGTTGGCTAGCTTAGTTCCACGATAGGCACCATCACGACCTGTTAGGATTTGGGGTCGTGACAAGTTGGTATCAAAGCTCTAGGTTACATAGGACTCAACGATCATGAGCAGGTTTAGTAGAGTCTTGCGGATCGGTACAGAGACGTCTGTACTTATCTTCGAGAGGCTACATAACTCTTATTAAAAATCTCATTTTCTTGAACTCTTTCGTGCCATTCTATTGGTTCTTGAAATCTAAACTACTGTTGTTTCATTCTCTCACAGATGGTGATGACACGCACTACCGATCAGGATGACCAGACACCAGCCAGACCCACAAGGGGTCGAGGCCGCGGTGGAGTTAGGGGACCAGCCCGTGCAGCAGCCAGGACAGTACCACAGGATACCCCTGTCATTTAGGATCAGGTTCCCGCCGAGGGTGCTCTAGCGGGACAGGCTCAGGCACCGGCAGTGCCTATTGTTATTCCGGGTCTTCAGGAGACCCTGGCTTAGATATTGACGGTGAGTACCAGTTTGGATCAGGCAGTTTCTATGTCTACTACTGCCATTGCAGCTCAGGCCGGGGGAGGCGTTCAGACTCCAGCTGCCCGGACACCTGAGCAGGTTGTATAGGGTATTCAGGCACCAGGGGTAGTCCAATCCCAGTCGGTTGCCCCAGTTCAGGACTATGTGGTTCCAGTTATGCCCGAGGATGAGCAGCGTAGGCTGGAGAGGTTCAATAGACTTCAGCCTCCGACTTTCAGCGGCACAGAGGGTGAGGATGCCCAAGGTTTTATGGATAAATGCCCGAGGATACTACGTACTGCGGGTATTTTGGAGACCAGTGGGGTCTCGTTTGCTACATTTCAATTTGCTAGTGCTGCTTTCACTTGGTGGGAGGCATTTGAGAGGTGTAGGCCGGTTAGTTCAACACCACTCACCTGGAAGCATTTCTCCACGATCATTTTGGAGAAGTATGTCCCTCAATCCCACAGAGAGGAGCTCGCAGGCAGTTTGAGCAGCTGCGCCAGGGAGAGTTGTCAGTTACTCAGTACGAGATGAGGTTTTCCAAGTTGGCTAGACATGATTCTGAGTTAGTCCCTACTGATAGGGAGAGGATCAGGAGATTTGTAGATGGTCTCACGTATCAGCTTCGAATTTTGATGACTAGGGAGAGAGTGTCTGGAGATATATTTGAGTAGGTAGTTGACATTCCTCGGGACATTGAGTAGGTTTGTAGGCAGGAGCGTGAGGCCAAGAGGCCTCGGGTATCAAATAGCTTCAGTGGTGCCCCTTCTAGAGGACAGTTTCAGCACGGCAGAGGTCGTCCATTTAGACCTCCACAACCAGCTCGCCCAGCTTACAGTGGTACATCTTCGGGGTAGGGTCCCCGCAATTCTCATCGGGGACGTTCATCTTTTAGTGCCCTTCCAGCTCAGAGTTCCTCTAGAGCATCATCATATCAGGGTTCTTCTATGCATGGTTCATCCGATGGTTATCATGGTGTCAAGGGTTCTCACCAGTCTCCATCTCCAGCTCTAGGTGGTTGTTTTGAGTGTGGAGAGTTCGAACATGGGTGGAGGAAGTGTCCTCGTCGTCCTGGCAGTTCATCTTAGCAGAGGGTTCAGCCCTCGACATCAGCCCCAGCCCCAGTCACATCACTACCTACCCAGGTAGCTAGATGTGGTGGTCAGGCAGCTAAAGGCCGCCCTAGAGGGGGAGGTCGAGCAGGTGGAGGCCAACCACGTATTTATGCACTTCCAGCCAGGATGGATGCTATGGCCTCCGATGTAGTGATCGCAGATATGATCTCAGTCTGTTGCCGAGATGCTTTGGTTTTATTTGACCTTGGTTCTACATATTCCTATATTTCTTCATATTTTTTCCCATTTTCTGGATATGCCCCGTGAGTCTTTAGTTACCTATGTTCATGTATCGACTCCGGTGGGCGATACTGTTGTTGTGGATCGTGTGTATCGGTCATGTGTGATATCTATTAGGGGTATGGAGAACCGAGTGAACCTACTGTTACTCAGTATGGTCGATTTTGATGTGATTCTGGGCATGGGTTGGTTATCCATGCTATTCTTGATTGTCACGCTAAGATCGTGACCCTAGCTATGCCCCGAGTTCTGAGAGTTCAGTGGAGAGGGTCTATAGAGCATGTGCCTAGCAGAGTGATTTCTTATTTGAAGGCTCAGCGTATGGTTGAGAAAGGGTGTGAGTCTTATTTTGCTTTTGTGAGGGATGTTAGTAGTGAGACTCCTTCTGTTGATTCTGTTCCTGTGGTCCGTGATTTTCCAGACGTATTTCCTGTAGACCTTCCAAGCATGCCACCTGACAAGGATATTGATTTTGGTATTGACCTGGTGCCAGACACCCAGCCTATCTCTATTCCACCTTACCGCATGGCACCAGTGGAGTTGAAAGAATTGAAATAGCAGCTTCAGGAACTCCTAGATAAGGGGTTCATTCGGCCTAGTGTGTCACCTTGGGGTGCACCAGTGTTGTTTGTGAAAAAGAAAGATGGCTCCATGAGCATGTGTATTGATTATACACAACAGAATAAGGTTACGGTGAAGAACCGGTATCCGTTGCCCCGTATTGATGACTTGTTTGACCAGCTTCAAGGAGCTAGGGTGTTCTCCAAGATTGACTTGAGATCTGGGTATCATCAGTTGAAGATTCAGGACTGACATTCCGAAGACTGCTTCATGAAATTGATTAACGGCGTGTTTCAGCGTTACCTTGATTCTTTCGTCATTGTGTTCATTGATAACTGTCACACCTCCTTTTTATACGCCCCGAAGGGGATACGGGAGTTTTTCCACTTAAAGTGACA
>ML362676.1:0-29407 GCA_005239505.1 Nicotiana paniculata | reverse complement strand
AGTGATGAAATAACCAATAACACATACATTTGATATTTCAAGATCAAAAGTTTTAAAATGTTTATATATATATATATATATATATATATAAAATTTATATAAATAGCAAAATGAAACTATTCATAATCCAAATTGTCCAACAAGCTAATAATAAATCCATAGATAGTGATGAAATAACCAATAACACATACATTTGATATTTCAAGATCAAAAGTTTTAAAATATTTTGATAACAAACATTTCTAGAAACTGCCATATGCATCTACAACAATCAACAATTCAAAATTCAAGTAAGGTCTAGATCTTTATCACTGCCTCCGTCTTCCATCTCTTCATCTACTCCACCTACAAAAGAGTATAAAGTGAGATTTGCAAAATGAATTATGCTCAGACCAAAGATAAATATAAATACAAGTTTATGAAGCCAAGAACACTGTTAGGCCTTGTGTCTGGATCCTACCTTCCATTGTCCAAGTTTCCTGTTAGAACTACAAGACAACTTCAGTGATTCAAGACAACCAAGCTGCTGGTAGCTTCTGTACTTCCCTCACATGATTCAATCATTTTAAATTCAAGAAGCACCAGTAATTTTCTTGGCAACCTAAGGACAACCTAAGGACAGCCTAAGGAGCGTTTCCATCATGTTTCTGCACCTTGTTCCACCACGTTTAAATCAAACTTCTAAAGTTATTATATCAATAACCATGGATCATGTTCTTGGAAACCTAAGGACAACGTTTCGATCATGTTTCTGCACATTGTTTCTAAGCTTGAATATTCATTAGTCAATTTATTCATAGAAGCCAAACTAGGAAACAAGGAATTGCCTGATCAAAGAAAAATAAAAGAAACTGAACTTGGAATGAAACAAATAACATTCACTAAAAACAAATAACAGACATCACCCAATTGAAAGTGATGAAATAGCAAATACATAATAATTTGAGTACTCCAGACACAAAAGTTGTGTCCGTACATTAATTTCAAGCTCACTACTAAGGGTTTGTAGAGGAAATGGATAGCACAAACAGAGATCAACAGGCAAGGGAAAACAGAGGGAGGGAGAAAAAGATTACCAGGAAGCTTTTGAACACCAAGTCTTTCACAAAACTCATCACAAAAGTGATTGCAGTTCTTTGCGTTCACGGTATGTATACAATGGATTTTTCCCAGCAGGACAACTAAAAACTCCAGTACCTTGCTCACGGAACCCGAATGACCATCAGATGTCATTTAAAAGCATTTAAGCAGAGAGAATTTACTAGGCTTCCTATGGTAGTTCACAATTGATGTCCTAAAAAAGTGGAGAAGAAGAGGAAAGAGAAGACGTGTATAATTTACTATGGACTAACCTTGATTGTTACTGCCAGCGGATAGACGATTGATTGTATGAATAACACCTTGTTGTGCAGAAGCAGCTTCACCACGTGCACGAGCACTGAATATTAGCATGTCAGGATCATGTCTTAAATCGGGGTTGAGACGTTGAAGTTGTGTAACAACATTCATCGTAATATCTTGTTCCATAGCATCCTTTTGAGCATTGAGCTCGTCTAGCATTTTTTCCTTTTCTGCATTGAGCTTTTCTAGCAATTTTTGTTGCATCCTCTCTTTTATTTCCTCCATTTTTTGTTGCATTCTCTCATCAATAACATTTAGAGAGGATCCAAAATATTCTTTTTTCTTTTTTAAGACAGTCTTATTAACTCCCCGTTCATAAAATCTTAACCGACCTGGGTGCTCAGGTCCCATGACTGATGCAAACGCGTCAACTGAATCACTGCCATCTCCACTTTCTTGAGTTGATTGTATTCTATCCATTTCATCCTACAAACCAATTGCAAAAGTATTTGCCTTTTGTTTATAGCAGAAATTGAACGTCTCCGAGCTGCGTTAGTTCGGCCGTAGCCTTTTATGTGACCGTAGTCTTAAATATGGCCGTAGCCTTTGGGTATGTCTCTTGGACTTGTTTCCTGATATCATTTCAATATTAGTCCCTGAGTGTGATGGCATTGGCCTATATATCGAGGGGTGCCTCTTTGAGGTCTTACGAATTTTAATTTAAATAGATTGAGTGCGCAGTACCCGAGTGTTCAAGGTATGCTTGTACTTGGCTCTTGAGCCATTTTTCACAAATGTTATTTTTGCGCAATAGATCATAATCGTATGACTCATATAGTAGGAAATTTTCTTCAAAACAAGAGATGTTTGAGAAAGAGAACACTTCTTTGTATTACTTATACATGCATACATGTTTTGTTGGCGGGACTCGGCTAATATATATGGACACGGTTCCTTTGACCATTTGGCCTATTACAATTTTGTTTCCTATCGAGACCAATTTAGATAACATCTGATGGTGATTCCCCCCCCCCCCTCCAGTATTCGAGGTTGATTGCAAAGTAGCCTTGTATACTGTTGAATTATCCTCAGGTAGCACATAGTTACTGCCTCGTTAAAAACCTCACCGAAAAAATCCATTTGGGATAAAAATCGGTCTAAGGGAAAAATAGTGCAACACATACTTTAAAACCTGAGGTCTCGACTTTTTGGATCAGATTTCTGCAATAAGTTAGTTTCAAATATTTAAGTAAATGAAAGAAAAAAAGAAAGTCATACCTTAGCAATAGTACCGCTTGAGGAGTGATATGTTCCAGTTATTCGACAATGGTTCGCCCTTCATTGTTCCGAGCTTGTAATATCCTTTCCCGACTATGTTGAGGATTTGATAGGGTTCTTCCTAGTTAGGATCGAGTTTCCCTTCATTAGGGTTTCGAGTATTGATGGTGACTTTTCTTATGACTAAGTCCCCGACTTTGAAGTGTCGAAGATTGGTTATTCTGTTGTAATATCTCTTGATTTGTTGCTTTCGTGCGGCCATTCAAACGAGTGTCGCTTCTCGTCTTTCATCTAACAACTCAAGACTGGTATTCATGTCCTCGCGGTCTGGTTCCTCTGTTGAATGTCGAAACCTAGCACTGGGCTCCCTGACTTCGACCGGTATCAAGGCCTCGGAGCTGTATACTGAGGAAAATGGAGTTTCTCCGGTGTTGGACTTCGACATTTTCCGATATGTACATAGAACCTCGGGAAATGTTTCTCTCCACTTCCCTTTGGCTTCGTTTAGACTTTTCTTCAAGTTTTGGATGATAGTCCTATTCGTTGATTCGGCTTGTCCATTCCCACTAGGGTGATACGGTGTCGATAGTATCCTCTTTGTTTTGTGGTCTTCGAGGAATTTTGTAACTTTACTGCCGATGAATTCTTTGCCATTATCACACACTATTTTTGCTGGTATCCCAAATCGGCATGCGATGTGATCCCGTATAAAATCGATCACTTCCTTTTCCCTTACTTTTTCAAAGGCCTGTGCTTTAACTCATTTAGAGAAATAGTCAGTCATAAATAATATGGACTTAGCTTTACCTGGGGCCGATGGTAAAGAGCCAACGATGTCCATTCCCCACTTTATGAATGGACATGTGGATAGGACCGAATGAAGTTGCTCGCCGGGCTGTTGTATCATCAGTGCAAACCTTTGATATTTATCTCACCTTTGAACGAACTCCGTAGAGTTTTTTTCCATGCTATCCCAATAATATCCTGCTCTGATGACCTTTCGAACTAGTGACTCGGCGCCAGAGTGGTTCCCACAAGTGCCTTCATGGATTTCTCGTAGAACAGAGTCAGTATCTCCCGGTCCCAAACATATCCAACGGTAACTACGTTCATCCAAATACCAGCTGTCTTTTCAGGTTGCCAGAACATCATTGTCTTATCCATGGATGCAGATAAAATGCTTTGCGGTTGAAAACACTTAATTTCCTCGACAGAAGAAGTCAACGGGGGTTGTCATTCCACTGGGTATATCCAATCCTCATTATAGCAGGGTCAGTCGTCTAAGTATTATCACCTGATCTTTCAAGTACTGGCTCGGTACGACGAGTAACCTCTTGTTCGACCCTATTTGGTCCCTGTGCTGATTTTGCAACTGAGAAATGACATTTTGTTGGGCTTGCAGCATTTCGAATATAACTTGGAGACTGACACCTTCATCTGCTCTGCTCTGCGTTCCTCGACCGTCAGTTCGACCCTCTCTGCGTATGATTCCCTCGGGGTCCGCGCCTAAATTCGCATTCAAGACAACATGAGAACTGACATCAATCGGGTTGACGGGTGGTGCTCCCCGAGTTCAGCCTGTGGCACCTCAATTCCTGGAGCGATAACATTCTCGTTCTCTCAATAGAGTCCGAGACGGTTGTCACCATGTGTAGCTGTGTTTTGTGAGTTTGACATGATTTATCTTGAAAACAAAATTCTTACAAGTAACAAGTGTAAAATAGTGTGTTATATCAGAATTAACACTGAATAATCACTATTATCCTTAGCCCCTATGGTGGGCGCCAAACTGTTTACCTCGAAATACAAGTAACAATTAAACTTGTAATATGATTATAAGGATACGTGATCTAATTCAATGCCAATTGATAAATGCCTAAGTAAATAAAGGAATTAAATGATTGTAATAGATCAAACTAGTGTCGTTTGCAAGTTGTCGATCTCATCTTGGGATAGTTTCGGGATCGAACGTTAAGAACCACTAGAACAATAAGAAGAACGGTATGGACAATAAGAACAGTAGAGAATTAAGAGCGAGTAAAAGAGCAGAGTATTTGTATTTCTTAGTAAATGCGCATATGATTCGCCCCCCTTACAAATGAACATGGTTCCTCTTTATATAGTAGAGGAATCCTTAATAAGGTATATCTCTAATTTCAGAAGCAAAATACATGATTGATATCAATAACCGTTTAATGGTTCTACCAATTTCAAGATTCCCGCCCAGAGTGGCGGTCGATTGCAGATATCTCGTTATTTCGTTACTTCGGTGTCGATTTAGTATGATCTCGATCCCTCAGTCTTCGTGTTCTTCGAGCCTGAACTTGCTTCGATACAGACTCACTCTCGAGGCAGACCCTCTAGCCCGTAAAATTAGGTGTGATCGATTTTAACCGTATACAACATAAAGGTAGTTGCCCAAACAAATGAAGTGTTAAGAACAAAGAACTTTGACAAATTATTTTCATTTCCCTTATGTAGTTGATACTTTGAAGACCTGCAATTAGATTCGCTTCATGGAATTAATAGTCCCATCTGTGATTTTTTTATACTAGAATATACCTTTATTAGTTGATTCTATCATCTAATATACTAATTTGTTCTCATGAGCTTGTATAAATGTGACTCTAAGCTATTAAAGTATTGTGGACTTTTAAGCAAGAAAAGATTTACTTGGACAGCATGAGAGTGAGTACATCTATATGTAGAAATGGACAACCCTAATTAGATGCCTTTTATATTCAGCTATAATAATGAGTAACTTTTAAATTTCTAAATGGCACTTCCAAAAAAATGGACTTCGACATCAATGTTGTATATATCTTTGTGTTTATTATCTCCTTATGTGACATTTCTTAAACTTGGATATATATTTTGGCATTGATGACCTCTTTTTACAATATTCATTCATCAAAATAATACAAATAAAAATATTGCGATTGTTTTAATCTTCAAATGTATAAACTTGATTAACAAAGCAATGCCTTATGAGATCCTGTAACTCAAAGTTAAAATCAAGGGTTTACAGATGAAAAACTAAATGCTAACACCATGAATCTTTTGCGTGATGGCCATATAGGTTATGAGGAATGTATAACAATGATGAGAGAGAGATATATGAGAAAAAGAAAACCTAATCAAATTAGCAATGACCAAGAGTACATCATCGTTATTCAAAATTGTTGGGTTTGATAAGGTATCTAAACAACTTCATTGTAACGACCCGACCGGTCATTTTGAGTATTTGCATTCAATTTGGTGGTTTGAGGTCATAAGTAGCTTCATATAGTGTATTATAACTTGCGTGTATCGTCGGTTTTGATTATCTAGTGGTTCGGGACTGATTTGGAAAAATAATTCACAACTAGGAAGCTTTAAGTTGGAAGAGTTAACCAAGTTTGACTTTTGTGTATTTGACCTCGAATCAGAGTTTTTATGGTTCCGTTAGGTCCAAATGGTGATTTTGGACTTGGACGTATGCTCGGATTTTGCATTTGGATGTTTATAGTAGGTTTTGGCTCCAATTGGCGAATGTTGGCAATTTGAAGATTTGGAAAGTTCGTAGGTTTGACCGGGAGTGGACTTCGATGTTATCAGGTTTGAATTGTTATTCCGGAAGTTAGAATAGGTTTGTTATGTCATTTGGGACTTGTGTGCAAAATTTGAGGTGATTATGTGTTACTTAGACGTGTTCACTATAAGTTTGGAATTTGAAAATTTGAAATAGTTCATTAAGCTTGATTTGAGGTGCGATTCATGGTTTTGATATTATTTTACGTGGTTTGGAGCCTTGAGTAGGTGCGTGTTATATCTTGGGACTTGTTGATATGTTCGGACAGGGTCCCGAGGCTCGGGTGAGTTTCGGGGTGGTTTCAAACCATTTTTCCTTCATGTTTGATTGCAGGTTTTCTCTGAATTACTGGTGCTATTTTTCGTCCTTCGCGATCGCGAGAGGGAGATTGCGATCGCGATGCATAAAGTTGGAGCTGGTTGTTGTTCCTCTATGCGTTTGCGACTGAAAATGAGAGTTCGCGATCACGTTTCAACGTAGGTGCTGAGGGATTTATTTTCGCGTTCGCAAAGGAATGGGTGTGTTCACATAGTTCTGTACCTGTGGTCATTGCGTTCGCATGGGCTGTACCACACAAAGTGTTTAGGGAAGTGCTATTTTCTTCAACGCGATCGCAAGGGCTATGCTGCAAACGCGTAGCATATAACTGGGTAGTACTTAGAAGTACTATATTTTAGACTATGAGCTTATTTTATCACATTTTGAATTTGGAATCTCATATTTGGACGATTTTTGAAGGGATTTTGATGACTTGGATTGAGGTAAGAATTTTGACTCGGATTTGATTATTTTACATGATTTCATCTTTGATTTTGACATTTAATTAATGAATTTAAAAGGGAAATTGGGGGTTTTTGCCAAAACATTTTTAAAGTGAAATTTAAACATTGATTCTGATTTGGATTTGAGTGAAAGAAGTACTGTTGGACTTATATTTCAATGGATTATCGGAATTTGGGAGATTGTCAGGTTTCGAGTTGCGGGCGCGAGTTGATCTCTTGGTTGACTTTGAGTATTTGATTAAAGATTCGACCTTTATTGTTTGGGTTTGTTTCCTATGGTATTATTTGATGTTTTTGAGTTACTTTTGGCTACTTTCGAACTGTTCGGAAATCGATTCTCGTAGGACGGCATTTTTAGAGTATTGTTTTGGCTTGTTCGAGGTAAGTAACATATCAAACTTAGATTTGAGGGTAGTTATCCCTAAGATCAATGATATTTGAGATGTGTTGTCACGACTCGGTTGGTTGTTTTAGTCCCATTTCCCTATTTATTACCTCCTATATGTTCAATTGTGTTTATATGATTTGCCGAGGTAGTTGAATTTTATCAGAAGAAGTTTTGGAGTGAATTGAGACGCTTAATCCAAAGGTTGGAAGGTTAAGTTGAAAGAGTTGACTGGAGTTTGTAGACGACTCTGGAATGGAGTTTTGATGGTTCTGATAGCTTCGCATGGTGATTTTCGACTTAGGCGTATGTACGAATAATGATTTGGAGGTCCGTAGGTCATTTTGGCTTGAAGTGACAAAAGTTGGAAAGTTGAAGGTTTGGAAAGGTTGAGAGGTCTGACCGAGAGTTGACTTTATTGATATCATGGTCATATTTTGATTCTGGATGTTGAAATAGATCTATTGTGTCATTAATGACTTGTGTGAAAAAGTTGAGGTCAATCAAAGTTGGTTTGGTGTGATTTACATTTGTTTTAGAAGTTGGAAATTCATTAGTTTATTAGGATCGAATTGGGATGCGATTCGTGATTTTAATGTTGTTTGATGTGATTTGGAGCATCAACTAAGTTCAAATCGTATTTTAGGACTTCTTGGTATATTTGGATGGGCTCCCGAGGGCCTCAGATCTGATTTGGATCAAGTTCGGACTCATTTTGGACTTGGAGGAGTTGTTGATTTTCTGGTATCAGGTTTCCTCTTTTGCGATCACGTGAAGAGGGACGCGATCGCGAAGAGTCATTTCAGGCATCTGGCTTTTTGTTTTACGCATTTGCGAGGTTGTGGGCGCGATCACGATGTTCTGACCTTTTGTGTTGCGCGAATACGTTCGCGAAGAAGGAAGGAGAGGTTTGAGAATTTCCACGCATTATTCTTCGTGATCGCGTGAGTCTGTCCGCGATCGCGTAGGTTTTAGTGATTGGTCATCACGTTCGCGACATGGTGAATGTGATCGCGTTAAAGGTTTTTGCTATTGAAGACTTTTGTCCTTTGCGATCGCGAGGATTTGTTCGCAATCACAAAGTGTAATCACTAGGCAGTAGGTATTAAAATTCCAAATTGAGGGTTAGAGTATTTTGATTTTTTGAGTTGTTGAGCTCGATTTTGGGCGATTTTGGAGGGGATTTTCACGTGTTGGATCGGGATAAGTATTTTTGACTCATATTTATTAATTAATCATGATTCCATCATAGTTTTATCATTTATTTAGTGAAGTGAAAAAATGGGATATTTTTGTAAAACTTCCTAAAGTAATAATTTGATATTTGAAGGTCGATTTGAGATCGGAATTGGATAATTTTGGTATGGCTGGAATCGTTATTGAATGGGTGTTAGAATTTTGTAACTTCGGTCGGGTTCCGAGGTGCGAGCTTGGGGTTAAATTTTTAAGTTGACTTTTTGATTTTCTTTAAATATTATAACTTTATTATCCGTAATAGTTTCCTACGACATGTATTTATGGTATTAAGTCATTTTGGCTAGATTCGAGCCGTCCGGAGTTAGATATTCGCGGAAAAGACATACTAGTGGATTGAGTTAGCTTATTTGAGGTAAATATCTTGCCTAACTTTGTGTGGAGGAACTACCCCTCAGGATTGGAGTTGTTTGTGCTATTTGTGTTATATGAGAGCCGTGTATGCAAGATGACGAGTGGGTACACGGGCTATATATGGTATTTGACCGATTTAGGGTATTTAGGCTCTTTTCGTGCCATTAATTGAATTGTGATAATATGTTATATTTTTGATTGTTAATATTCCCTTACATGTGTTAATCTACCTTATATGCTTTTTGACATTTTTAATACTTATTCCACCTTTTAGTTGTTATTTTGCTCTTACATGCTTTAGGTGAAGTTATTGCCTTACTTATTGTCTTATTACTTCTTTATTTGTTGAATTACTTATATAAAGTTGTAATTTCATGGAATATCTTCTTGTTTAGTTATTGCTTTAGAAGTTGTAAAAGTTGTTATCATTTTGAGGCGAAGTTGTTAATTGTTGAGATATTGTTCTTGTTGAGCTATTCGCTATTATTTGTTATTGTTGAGAATCTTGTACATATTGTGGTTGAGCCATGGGCTATTTGTTGTAGAAAAATTGGTATTGTTGATTCTTTTGGCAAGTTTTGGCATATGGACACTTGTGGTACGAGTTGTGATTATGTTGTGATATTGATGCACATGCGACAGTATGAGGATTGTGGTTAATGTGCATGTGGCGACATAAGGTGAGATCTATGTGCGTTTTTCCAGTAAGGAAATTACTTGAAGCCACGCGGCGACATGACATGGGTTAAAGTGCATGTAGATATTTCGAGAAAAATATTTTCAAACTATCTAAATGTAAGGGTCACGTGGCAGTATTCAGAAAGATTGTGATTGTGATTGTGATTGTGAAATGAGATTACGAGGCGATACCTCGATTGTGATTCTTGTTGTTATCTCTCATTTACCTCATTTGTATTTGTTCATCTTGATTTTCTTATTATGTGTTCCTTCCTTGTTGCCTTTATTGCTTTAAATTCAGTTGTAGCTTACCTTGTTGTATTGCTTACTTGCCACTATTTCGTCATTTTTATTATTAGACTATACTATACTTGTTCAGTCTCTTTTTGTTATCCTAGTGGGTGTCTTGACCTGGCCTCGTCACTACTCTATCGAGGTTAGGCTTAATACTTACTAGGTACCATTGTGGTGTACTCATACTATGCTTCTGCTCATTTTTGTGCAGGTCCAGATACCTCGACTCATGTTAGGCATCATTGAGTGGATCATACAATTTGGAGACTTCAAAGTATACCTGTCCGACATCCGCAGGCCTCAAAGTCACTTTCACTCCTTATTTTATTCTTGTTTATGCTTTATCTAGACAGTGTTGTACTAGGGATTTTGCAGTGTACTCATGTAAAGCTTATGACTCAGTTCCACCGATTTTGGGAGTTTTGTTGCAGATGTTCTATTCCGGATTTATTATGAAATTATCGAATTATCTTATTTTCTTAACAGTTAAATGCTGTTGAGTATTCATGAATGTTAGGCTTACCTAGTCTTAGAGACTAGGTGCCATCACGACATCCTCCAGTAAAAAATTGGGGTCGTGACAAGTTGGTATTAGAGCTCTAGGTTCACGAGTGCTATGAGTCATAAACAAGTTTAGTAGAGTCCTGCGGATCGATACGGCGACGTCTGTACTTATATTTGGGAGGCTACATAACTGTTAGGAAAACTCCACTTCTTTAATTCCTTATCGTGTGAATTTGTTCACTTCGAAATATAAATCGTTGTCTTTCTATTCTGTCACAGATGGTGAGGATACGCACTTCTGGATACGATTATCAAACACTCGCCACTAGAGCCGCGAGAGTTTGGGGCCGAAGCAGGGGCAGAGGCCGATGAGCGGCACGTGGTGCAGCCAGAGCACCTGCCCGTGGAATGACTGAGGAGCCACCACTAGCTCCAGTTGGGGGACAGGCACCTGATGCCCCTATTGTCACCCCTACATTTCAGGAGACCATATCACAATTTATGAGCATGATCGGTGCTCCGGCTCAGGCAAGATTGATTCCCCTTGCACCACCTATATCTCAGGGCGAGGGGTAGTGGGAAGCCTAGAACCCCGCAGCCCGTGCTCTAGGGCAGCGGATCCAGGTTGATTAGGTCCAGCGAGTTACACCAGTGCAACCTCTTGTTCCGATTCAACCCGAGGTTAGGGTAGTGGCTCTAAGGAGGACCAGTTTAGACTTGAGAGGTTGAAGAAGTATTATCCTCCTACTTTTAGCAGCCTAGACACAGATGATGCACTGGGTTTTCTATAGTAGTTCCACCATATTCTCCGCACCATGAGTATTGTGGAGACAAGCGGAGTTTTTTTTACTATTATTTAGTTGTCAGGGGCAGTATCACTGGTGGTGGGATTACGAGGAGGGTATCCTAGTCGATGCAGATTCACTTACATGGACTCAGTTTTTAGAGATGTTCTTGCGAGAGTTTGTTCCCAAGACCCTTCGGGATGTATGGCGCAGAGTTTGAGCAGTTGCGCCAGGGTACTATGATAGTGTCAGAGTATGCTATCAGATTCAGTGAGTTGTCCAAACATGCACCTGCCTTGGTTTCTACAGTCAAAGAGCGAGTCCGCCGATGCATTGAGGAACTCAACTATGGTATTATACTTAGCATGAACCGAGAGTTTGAGACAAATATCCTCTATCAGCAGGTGGTATAGATTGGGTGGAGGTTGTTGGTTATACAGGGCTGTGAGAGAGAGAACAGGGAAGCCAAAAGGCCTCGAGGTACTAGAGGATTTAGTGGTGTCCATGTTGCAGATACAACCCGTCATGGTAGAGGCTATGTGAGCCATCCAGTTCATTCAGCACTTCCAGCTTCTAGTGGTACTTCGGCTACTTCCAAGTATCAGGTTACCTATTTTGCTCAGTTGCTATTTTGTGCACCTCTTGTATTGGGTGCCTCCAACAGTTAGTATAGCCGACTAGGACATGGCCAGTTTCAATAGCTATGCCCATCGAGATCTTACTTTGAGTGTGGTGATACCCGACATACGGTGAGGGACATCCCTAGACTCAGGAGGGGTGCACCTCCACAGACTACTCAGGCTCCACATATCACAGGGTCCACGGACTTCTCAGGTCGTGGTTGCTGCTCCAGTTGCCGCTCCACCTGCACAACCAGCTAGGGGTGGAGGTCAGGCGGGAAGGGATCGCCCTTGAGGGTGAGACTAGGCCAGATTCTATGATTTTCTAGGTAGGACGGAGGCAGTATCATCATATGCAATCACCACGGGTATTGTTCCAGTTTGTCATAGAGATGCCTCAACCTTATTTGATCTAGGATCCACTCATTCGTATGTTTCCTCTTACTTTTTCCCCGTATTTGGACATATCTCGTGATTCTTTGAGTTCTCCTGTATATGTATCCACGCTTGTGTGGTATTCTATTATTGTAGACTGTATGTGTCGGTCGTGTTTAGTTGTTATTGGTGGTTTTGAGACCAAAGTTGATCTATTGTTACTTAGTATGGTAGACTTTGATGTTATCTTGGGCATGGATTGATTGTCACCCTATCATGCTATTCTGGATTGTCACGCCAAGACTGTGACACTGGCCATACCAGGTTTGCCGTGGTTAGAATGGAGGGGCACCTTGGATTAAATTCCTAGTAGGGTTGTGTCCTTCCTTAAGGCACAAAGGATGGTTGAGAAGGGGTGTGATACATATCTAGCCTTTGTGAGAGATGACAATGCTGATACAACTACTGTTGAGTTAGTTCCGGCAGTGAGAGACTTCCCAGATGTATTTCTAGTAGGTCTACCGGGCATGCCACCCGACAGAGATATTAATTTTAGTATTTACTTGTTGTCGGGCAGTCAACCCATTTCTATTCCACCATACTATATGGCACCACAAGAGTTGAAGGAGCAGTTGCAAGAATTGCTTGATAAGGGTTTCATTCAGCCTAGTGTGTCTCTTTGGGGTGCTCCGGTTCTGTTTGTGAAGAAGAAGGATGGTTCTATGCTCATGTGTATTGGATCGACAGTTGAACAAGGTTACAGTGAAGAACAAGTATATATTGTCACACATTGATAAATTATTTGATTAGCTACAGGGTACCAGAGAGTTCTCAAATATTGATTTGTGGTCAAGGTATCATCCGCTGAAGATTCGTGATCCGGATATCCCCAAGACTGACTTTATGATTCGGTCTAGTCTACGAGTTCCTTGTGATGTCATTTGGGCTGACCAGCGCCCCAATGACATTTAGGCACCTGATGAACACTGTATTCCAGCTATATCTTGATTCATTTGTCATTGTGTTTATTGATGACATCTTGGTGTATTCCCGTAGTCGGGAGGATCATGAGCAATATCTGAGGATCGTGCTCCAGACCTTGAGAGAGAAGAAGTTGTATACAAAATTCTCAAAGTGTGACTTCTGGCTTGATTCAGTGTCATTTTTGGGTCATGTCGTGTCGAGTAAGGGGATTAAGGTAGATCCAAAGAAGATTGAAGCAGTGGAAAGTTGGAAAAACCGTCTTCAGCTAATGAGATTCAGAGTTTCCTTGGTTTGGCGTGGTATTATCGCCATTTTATAGAGGGTTTCCCATCCATTGTTGCACCTATGACCAGATTGTCCCAAAAGGGCGCTCATTTCAAATGGTTTGAGGAGTGTGAGGCGAGCTTTCAAAAGCTCAAGACTTCTTTGATTACCCAAGTGTTGGTGTTGCCTACGGGTTCAGGGTCTTACACTATGTATTATGATGTACCGCATGTTAGCCTTGGCCCGGTGTTGATGTAAGACGGTAGGGTGATTGACTACGCGTCTCAGCAAGTAAAGGTCTATGAGAAAAATTATCCGGTCCATGACTTAGAATTAGCAGCTATTATTCATGCATATAAGATTCGGTGGCACTATTTATACAGTGTCCCATGTGAGGTCTATACCGTCCATCATAGTCTCCAGCATCTGTTCAAATAGAAAGATCTTAATTTGCGGTAGGAGAGGTGGTTAGAGTTTCTTAAATACTAATATTACTATTTTGTATCATCTTGAAAAGGCCTAAGTGGTGGCCAATGCCTTGATTCAAAAGGCGGAGAGTTTGGGCAGTTTGGCATAACTAGTAGTAGAGAGGCTGCTAGCCATGGATGTTCAGGCCTCAGCCAATCAGTTTGTTGGATTGGATGTTTCGGAGCCCAGTCGGGTCCTTGATTGCATGGTTTCTCGGTCTTCCTTATATGAGAACATCATAGAGCGTCAGTATGACGACCCTCATTTTCTTGTCCATAATGATACGGTACACCATGATGATGGCAAGGATGTTTCTATCGGAGATGACGGTGTTTTATTGATGTAGGGCCGGTTATGTGTTCCCAATGTAGATGGGCTACGTGAGTTGATCCTTTAGGAGTCCTACAGTTTGTAGTATCCATTTATCCGGGTTCCGCTAAGATGTATCAGGATTTGAGGCAATACTATTGGTAGGGGAGAATGAAGAAAGATATAGAGGAGTATGTTGCTCGGTGCTTAAATTGTTAGCAAGTGAAGTAAGAGCAATAGAGCCCCGGGTGGTCTACTTCAGAGACTTGATGGAAATGGGAGCGTGTTACTGTGGACTTCGTTGTTGGGATCCCATGGACACAGAAGAAATTTGACGTTGTATGGGTGATTGTGGATAGGTTGACCAAGTCGGCTCATTTCATTCCGGTGGTGACTACCTATTATTTAGAGAAGCTAGCTCAGATCTATATCCACGAGATTGTGCGAATTTATGGCATGCCGATATCCATTACCTCTGATTGGGGCTTGCAGTTTACATCGCCCTTCTAGAAAGCTGTGCAGCATGAGTTAGGCACACGAGTTGAGTTGAGTACATTATTTCACCCGGAGACGGACGAAAGTTTGAGGCGCACCATTCAAATCTTAGAGGATATGCTTCGTGCCTGTGTTATGTATTTTGGGGGTTCTTTGAATCAATTCTTGCCGCTTGCGGAGTTTGCCTACAACAACAACTACTAATCGAGTATTCAGATGGCTCCTTATGAGGCCCTATATGGGAGGCAATTTCGTTCTCAAGTTGGTTGGNTCCTATATTACTTGTCGACCACGTACACTTGCGTGTGCATTGGGAAATCAACCAACAGTTGGTTTGAGCCGAGTCAGGCTAGATTGTTGGGCACAGATTTGGTTCGAGATATCTTGCAGAAGGTGAAGTTGATCTAGGATCGACTTCGTACAACACAGTCTACGCAGAAGTTTATGCTGATCGAAATGTTCGTGATGTACCATTTATGGCGAGAGAGCAGGTTTTCGCTCTAGGTTTCACCCATGATGGGTGTGATGACGTTCGGGAAGAAGGGCAAGTTGAGACCTGGGTATATTGGTCCTTTTGAGATCCTCGAGAGACTGGGGGAGTTGGCCTACAAGCTTGCATTTCCACCTAGCTTATCTGCAGTTCACCTGATGTTCCATGTTTCCATGCCCCAGAAGTATCACGGTGATCCATCCCATGTTTTAGATTTCAGCTCAGTCTAATTGGACAAGGATTTGACTTATGTTGAGGAGACGATGGCCATCTTGGACAGGCAGGTCCAAAACATGAGGTCAAAGAACATTGCTTCAGTGTAGGTTCAGTGGAGGGGTCAACCAATCAAGGAGGCGACTTGGGAGACCGAGCATGAGATGCGTATCCGTTATCCTCATCTTTCATCAGTTCATGTATGTATCTATACTCGTTCAAGGACCAACATTTGTTTTAAGAGGGCGAGGATGTACTACCCGACCTATCATTTTGAGTATATTAGACTCTTTCCCTTATTTATTGCATCCTCTATGTTTAATTGTGGTTATGTGCCTTTCAGGGGTGGTTGGATTGCTTCCGGGGAGGTTTCGGAGTGAATTGGGACACTTAGTCCCAAAGTTGGAAGTTAAGTTGAAAGAGTTGTCCGGAGTTTGACTTTTGTGCAGATGACTCTAAAATGAAGTTTTTATGGTTCCGATAGGTTTGTATGGCGATGTTGGACTTAGGCGTATGTCCGAATATTGATTTGGAGGTCCCTCGGTCGTTTTGGCTTGAATTAGCAAAAGTTGGAAAGTTGAAGGTTTGGAAGGTAGAGTGGTTTGACCGAGAGTTGACTTAATCGATATCGAGGTTGGATTTTGATTTCGAAAGTTGGAATAGGTCTGTTGTATCATTTATGACTTATTCTCAAAGCTTAAGGTCAATCGGAGTTGGTGTGGTGTGATATGACATTTGTTTTAGAAGTTGGAAGTTCATTAGGCTCGAATTGGGGTGTCATTCATGATTTCGATGTTGTTTGATGTGTTTTGGAGCTTGGAATAAGTTCATATCGTGTTTTGAGACTTCTTGGTATGTTTGGATGGGGTTCGGGGGCCTTAGGTGTGATTTATATCAAGTTCGGACTCGTTTTGGATTGGAGGAGTTGCTAATTTTCTTGTATCTGGTTTCCTCTTTGGTGATAGCGAGAAGAGGGACATGATCGTGAAGAGTCATTTCTTGTAGCTGGGCTTTTGTTCTTTGCACTCGCGGGGTTGTGGGTGTGGTCGTAATGTTCCGAGCTTTTGTGCTACGCGAACGCAAGTGAATGAACGCGTTCGCGAAGAAGGAAGGAGAGGCCTGGGAATTTCCAGGCATTGTTCTTCGCGATTGCATGAGTCTTTCTGTGACCGCGGAGTTTTGGGTGTCTGGTCATCGTGTTTGCGACATGGTGAACGCATACGCGTTGAAGGTTTTTGCTACTGAAGAATTTTGTTCTTCGCGATCGCGAGGATCTTTCCGCGATCGTGAAATGTAATCACCGAACATCAGTTATTAAACTTCGAAATAGAGGGTTAGAGTATTATTTTCATATTTTGAGTAGTAGAGCTCGGTTTTGGACAACTTTTGACGAGATTTTCACGTCTTGGATTCGGGTATATGTTCTTGACTCGGATTTATTAATTGGGGCGGTGACATGTGTTGGGGTGATGCATGTGCTAGGTGATGGGCATGTGTGCGTGCACCGAGTTATTCATGATCTGAGTAGTTCTTAGGCTATTATATGCCTTGTTTTGCTATCATGCTTATTTGATATCATGTTTTTTCCATGTGTATGACTACGTAAGTTATTATTCATGCTAGAAATCAGGTCCTGCTATCTGCTTTATTGTTTGGGACATGATATGGCTATTTTGCCAGGTTTAGCTATTTTCCTTAACCCTAGTAATACTATTTAGTCATGAAAGTTATATTCACATGTTATATCTCAGTATTTGTGCACTTTGATCTCATGTCTCATATGTTATTGGTGTCTTTGTACGTGACATGAATTTGAGTTGAATTTGTGGCACATTGTGATATCCCGTTTTGTATTATTGAATTATGCTTCTGTGAGATGTTGGCATATGAAGACTTGAGCAGATTGATGACTGATATGGGATATAGAGTCGCGGTGATTGATAGTGAGGCGACGATTGAGTCGAGGCCCTGTATTGTGCTAAGTGATATTGATATTGAGGTGACGCGTACGCCAGGCCCCACATTGGGCTAGGTTGTATTGTTTAGGAGCGACGCATGCACTAGGCCCCATGTTGCGCTATGTAATATTAATTATTGCTTAGCGCTTGGAAAAGAATCTGCTCCTCCGGAGTCTGGAATTATAGTGAGCTCAAGTACAATGATATATATGGTGTTTGGGGAGGCGCATTTTTGCCATGCACCCGTACAATGCTGAGTGTGGTTGTGTGTGTGATGATAAGGGAAATTTATGCCAGATACCGTGAGTGTGTTGAATGTGACTATACTTGATGGCATTGCTATGATGTTGTTGACTTGACATGTATGACATGTAGGCATAGAGATGTATTTTTCTCATGATAAATGCTAAAAGATGTTACTGACTTGACATATATATATCTAACATGTAGGCATAGAGATGTATTTACTCGTCCTAGGCGATAATTGAAATGCCTTACCTTTTTTTGAAAGTTGTAAATCACAACTTCCTTGATAAATTCGTGTTTTAGTGATTTGGTGGTAAGATTGAGGCTTTGACTGTTATTCTTGAAGAGCATGTCTTATTTTTCGTATTTGTGAACGAGTTGAACATGATATCTCTTGAGTTTTTTTCTCTGGCTATCATTATTATATCTTGTGTTGTCACTGATTATTGGTATTGAACACTGACTTTCTTTCGAGCTCGTCAGTGCTTTCAGCCTTATGTTAGGTTTGTTACTTATTGAGTACATGAGGTCGGTTGTACTCATACTACACTTCTGCACCTTGCGTGCAGATCTTGGAGCTGATGCTGCTGTGAATGGTGGGAGATGGCATTGAAGATTTACCTTCTTTCCGGACATAGTTACCACTGGCCTGGGTAGTAGATTCGTAGTTTGTTTATGTATATCCCAAAGGGTTGTATTTAATTGCCATACCGGTTTTGTAAATCTAAGTCTTAGTGGCCCATGACTTGTACCACCAATCATTGGGTTAATGTATGGGAATTCAGTTGCTTCACTTATTGATTTCATATTAATTTTATCGTGTTAACTGATATTTGGCTTACCTAGCGGTTGCATTAGGTGTCATTACGAATAAACAGATTTTGGGTCGTGACACTCATATATAATATGCCTCTCCCTTCACAATTTATTATTTGTCTAATGTCCTTATTGGTTATGTTTTCAAGTAATATGCTTTATTCATGACACACTTTTTATACTTTACTTGGCTTGAGTATCAAGTTTGTTAATATTCTTGATAAATGAAAAAAAAATACATGATTTTGAGTATGGTTTCATATCATTTTGTATGTGAGTTGCGGGAGATCACATGCTTATAAACGTGAAATATGTCCATTACATGTTTATTGTGTTTTTGAACGAGTTTGGATGGAAGTTGATAAAAATTAGATGATTTAATACAAAAAGAAATTGAGTATCAAAAGCTGCAAGCGTGCCACAATTGGTGCCTCAAGTGAAAGGTAGTCATGCCATGGCGTAGAAAGTGAATAAAAACCAATTAAGTATGATAGTTTGCCATCAACCCCATGCGTGAGAAAAAATAAAGAACTGGGAGTGTGCCTAGGTGTCTCGCATCGCACGAGCCCTAGGCACGCGACCCGGTTTTTCTGGCCGAAATAGAAGACCATAAAGCTGCCCTATACAAACCCTAATTGGGATAAATATATTCTATAATATCCTTTCAAAGGGGAAAGACACTACTTTTGAGATATACAATACTTTTGGAGGCAAAAATACACTAGGAGCATGTCGGAAGATTTGGCAATGAGTTTTTCCTTCTTTCCTCCTATTTTACATTGTTTATTATTTATTTTAGTATTGTAGTTTTACATACTAGTATGAATAGATAATTTCTTATCTAGAGTTTTGATGGAACCCGAGGATAAATTATTGTTACATTTTAATATAATTTAGCCTTTGGATTTCTCTACTTATGTAACGACATGCTTATTTCAGTTGATTGAATGGGTTGCATATGCCTATTTATTATATATTGCTTGGGAAAATATACTTATTTAGGTAGTTGTTAAACAAATTCACTTTTAACGTATATGAGAAATCAATACGGCAGGTCTAAAGGTGGGTATTGGAATAATAAAGCCTTGACGTGGTAAAAGTGAGCAGTAAGATACTTCCAGCTAGCGTAATTTGAGAGAATATATCTAGTAAAATATTTAGTTGCTCGGTAGAGAATTACGATACCTGAAATGCTCACGATCAGTAGAGAATACTTAGGCAAAATTATAGGAGACATAGCGGGAAAGATTCTGACAATTGGAAAAATCATAACTCTAGGCCTCCTTAATATTGTCTCAAACTCTATCTTCGTTAGTTGATAATTTTACTTCTTTGAAGTATTTATTAGTTGATTAATTTAAATATAAGTCACAATCTTTATAACTAGGAAATTATTTGAACTTGTATTTCTTAGCAATATTGAACAATTGTAGCTAAGCTTCAGTTCTCTGTGGGATTCGACTTGGACTCTAAGACCGGATTACATTTGCAGTGTCCGCTTATTAATTTTAGGACTAGTGTTGTGCATGATTAAAAATTGGCGCCAATGCAGGGATACTAGTCGTGTAATTGCTTCTATAAATATTGTCAGGGTTCAAGTTTGGAATTTATTTTTTTATTTATTTTATTTTATTTGTAATTTGTGAAACATGTCATCTTGACATTGTGGGAGTTCAGATGTTAGTAATTCTATTTTTGATCTTCCTCATGCATTTCATGGATGAGACCACCTGTGGAAAAATTATTAAAATATTTCCTTGAGAGAATTATGTGCACCAGCTAAATCTTATATGTGGAGTGAGTATGATATATGTAATGATCAGGATGGTCACTTTTATGGTTGAGCTTGTATTTCTTATCATCCCCCCCAAACCCATATTATGATAGTTCTACTTTTTCTTGTGAAGTTAATGGAAATAAAGAACTAGGAGACGTTGACATAATGGATATTTTAAAGTTCTGTCTGGAATAAAATAATAAGAGACAACTGTAGATACAAAGGCAAAAGACAACTATTTGCAACTTGGAGTCTCTAGTGAGTCATATGGTTGAAGAATTTAATGCTCGACAAGCTAATATTGTTGATAATAGCCAAGAACAACGTGTAGAAATTAAGCTTCTAATGGAGGAGTTCAGGGAAGAACACCAACAATCTAACCAACTAGAATTTAATGATTTCCATATTGAAGAAGTGATACTTGAGTCAACCAAGGATATCGAGGATATAAATTTAGTTGATTCCAGTGTTGTTGGTGTTGAGGATGTCGACAAGCTTGAAATTCATGTACTTGAGCGCATTGGACCTCATTCAAAACACTTGTTTACATTATGTACAGATAGTGAAATAAGAATGGATCCATAAGATTATAAAAGAGAGTCAAGGGAAGTGGTAGACGATCCATATATTCTGAAATTTGCAATACCATCTAGGAAAAATAACATTCCTCGTTTAAAGGACAAGAAGTGTGACATGCGATATTTTATCTTGGGCTTGCAAGGATTTGTGCCACCACCCCATGATTAAAGTAGCAAACTTGAATCAAACCATGGATCCGATTCATAAGTTCTAAGTGGAGACATGTCAGGACCCAAATTCTACAGGAGTCGCGACGGCACCTAACACTACTTGCTAAGCAAGAAAATAGTTTACAATAACAACGAATTCAATAAATCAGAATTTGATAAACTCAATAGCAGAAATATCATGAAATAAGTGTGAAAAAAACAATAATGCTACTACAACCATCTAATGATCCGATGTCGATGAGTACATGAGCACTACTGAATATCTAAATACAAGGCCAAATCCTCAATACAACTGTCTGAACAATAGAACAGTAATAACATAAATTAATGAAAGAGAACTTCCAGGTTTGCGGATGACATAGCAACTACCTCATAGTCTCGCAAAATATGGTACCAACACAACCTAGCAATCACTACGTCTGGAAGTACTTGGATCTGCACACGAAGTGAAAAATATAGTATGAGTTCAACCGACCCCATGTAGTCAATAAGTAACAAACCTAATATGGGGCTGAAGCTTAGAAGAAATAGTCAGACTCTATCAAGTATGATCAAACTCAGTACACTCACGGTGCCTGGAATAAAATCCCTCAATATCACAAACACAACAACACTCAGAATGTACAGGTGACTGGAATAAATGCCCCTCACCAAAGCACATGTATATATATCGATGTGCCTTCTCGGTGTATATATCAGACTCCCAAGGGGCGGATCCTGGCCCAAGCACTAATCAAAAGCCAATGTGGCATGTTGCGACGTGAAACCTGATCCAAACAGTAATCTCTTACGGCAGGCAATCCCATCCAAGTATCAACCCATTGCAGCGTTGTCACGACCCAAAATCTGTTAAGGTCATGATGGCGCCGGACACCACCGTCAGGCAAGCCGATCATTAATTAGTTGAAATAAATTCCTGTTTAACTTCTTTTCCAAAATCGTTACCTTTCACTTACAAGTTATATTAGCGAATAAAAATTTATCAAATAAATACAATAGGTAAACCATTCCATTTATTACATTAAACCCCAAACACATCTCAAAACTCGGTGTCACAAGTGCATGAGCAAATTCTAAGAATTTTACAATTTCTACAACGCTTGTCCGAAATACAATTTGGACAAGGAAATTAAAATAAAATAATACAATACGAGGGAGACTATGTCAGTTGAGGATCGCCTCCGGATAATGCAGCTCGCCTAAGTCTGCAAACCAGCCACATCGCTATGAAGGTACCTGTGCAATAAAAATGCACAACAAGTGTAGCATGAGTACGAAAACAACGTGTACTCAGTAAGTCGCCCGCCTAACCTCAGAGAGGTAGTGACGAGAGGTCGAATTAGACACTCACTAAGGTCCAAAAAATTTATTTAGCACAATATGAAATCAGTAATAGGCATACGAGGATGATAAAACAGTAAGCATTACGGATAACTGTAATTCAAATAAATACTGAAAGTAAATAAACAGTTACTACTTCCTCATTTTCCCCCAAATCTTTTAAATAAATAATTACTTCTTTATTTTCCCCCAAATATCTTGTCACTTCAAAATCCATGAAAAACATTTAACAATTTGGCATGCGCATACGGGATAAGGACAACCGGCCTGAGCCATAAAAATAATCATGTCTGTGCACTGTCGAGGGTCGAATGGCCCGAACCATAAGTGCACCTTTTCCATAAAATAATCATATCTATGCACTGCAAAGGGTCGAACGGCCCGAACCATAAGTACATCTTTCAATCCACCGTGGCGTACGGCCCGCTCCCATGAGAGTGGGGGAAATAACACTCCGCTCGCGGAATGTAAATTGCAAATCGGTCATATGCAGTCATGCACAATCAACAGTCTACGCCGAATACGTTGGGAAAACAATTACTCAAGTAAATGACATATTTCTCTTTTAAAAAAACCCACAAAATAGTGTTTAATCCTTTCTCGAAATTCATTTGCCAAATTTTATAATATTCAATAATATATTCTTATCCGGAAAACAATTGTCCACGGACGAAATCAATTCTCTTTCTAGATGATTAAGGAAATGAACTCTAGTCTTCTTTAGATATTCGATTACTATTTCGATTATTTTAGCAGTCTAATATTACAGGCAAGATCACATGTACAACAGGTAAGGCAAACTAGTGGGTCCTAGACTACCCGGACATGGCATATTAGTAGCTACGCACGGACTCCCGTCACCTCGTGCGTACGTAGTCCTCGCAGATAGTGGCACATACTTAATTAGTTCACCTAAGGGGACAATTTCCCCTCACAAAGTTAGAAAGGAGACTTACCTCGCCCCGAAATTCCATAACAGGCTTCCAAACCCTTCCGATGACTCGAATCGTTGCACAACGCTCCGAAACTATCCCAACAACGACAAACCAATGAAAATATACTCTAATATTTTCAACAATTCAATATATGTAATTTCCCAACTCCGCTCAGTGAATTGACCAAAATGCCCTCGGGCCCACTTGCCCGGGATCCAAAATTCTCGAGGATATATCCTACCCATGGCCTTACTAACTCAAATATTACAATTTACTCTAAATTCCAGGCTCAAATTTGTGGTAGAAATCCGAAATACAATTTCTAGGTCTTTCCTCCAAAATCCCAATTTTTCCTACTAATTTCCATGTCTAATCCATGTATATAACTTGTATTTAACCTAAAAACATGAAGAAGTTACTTACCTTGACATTGATGATGAAATACCCCTCTTGAAGCTCCCCTAAAATCTCCCCATCTATGATAAATATAAGAGAAATGGACAACAAATCTCGGTTTTAAAACATTCTGCCCAGGCCATTTTTCGCACATGTGATAAACTCCTCGCACATGCGCTTCCGCAGGTGCGCCCAAGAGACCGCACCTGCGGCTTCCCTCTCATCCAGCCGGATCCTCACCTGCGACCCATTGTCAGCATCTACGCCTTCGCAGGTGCGGAAATTCCATCGCACCTGCGATCCCAGCCAAGCCAGCCCACGCTCGCACCTGCGGCGCCAAAGCCGCACCCGGGCTCCGCACCTGCGGCCAAATCCTCGCAGGTGCGGTCAGACCAGACACCAGCAGTCCAACTCCTCTCTAACTTTAAATATTGATCCGCTAACCACCCGAAATATACCCGAGGCCCCCGGGACCACGTCCAATTACACCAACCTGTTCCAAAACATAGTGCGGACTTGCTTGAGGCATCAAATCACATCAAACAACGCCGAAATGATGAATCGAACCCTAAATCAATCTTTATGAACTTAGAAATTTCCAACTTTCAGAATCGCATTCCGAGCCCGATATCAACATTTCCACTTTCGGTCGGATTTCTCAAAAACCTTCAAATTTCTATCTTTAGCCAAATGGCTTCAAAATGACCTACGGACATCCGAATTCACTTCCGATCGCGCTCCCAACTCTAGAATCACCATACGAAGCTATTCCCAAAATCGGAATCCCAAATGGACATCAATAACACTGAAATTCCCTTCAATCCAAACTTAGGAAATTTTCTTCAAAATACTGACTTCCACAATATACGCCGAAATGCTCCCGGGTAATCCAAAACCCGATTCGAACATACGCCCAAGTCTAAAATGATCATACAAACCTGCAGGAACCCTTAAATCCTGATTCAGAGGTCGTTTACCCAAAATTCCATTCTTAGTCCATTTCTCCAACTTAGTCCATTTCTCCAACTTAAGGCTTCTGAAATAAGAATTTTCTTTCAAATTTGACTCCGAACTTCCCGAAATCCAACTCCGACAATGCCTACGGGTCATATTACCTGAAATGGAGCTGCTCATGAATTCTAACCGTTGAACGACGTGCTAGAGATCAAAATGACCGGTCAGGTCGTTACAAGCGTGTAACCTGATCCAATAAAACACACCACACGACTCTATGGCCCATATCAGTCATAAACCTCTCAAATCTGAGGGCTCACAATCTCATAGAACTCAACCCAAATAGTATCACATATGGAAAACAACAACAATATGTGATGTAACAAAAAAATAATGTACAGAGACTGAGATATGACATGCAAAATGAAGAACTATGACTAAGTATATAACTACAGTTAAGGAAAACAACTCAAAACAACAGGAATAGCCCCATTATGTCTAAACCAAACAAGCACATAGCCTAGACATGATTTCTAATATGGATCATAGATCAATAATCATATGCCTAGAGAAGACATGGATATAACAAGGCATCATGGCAAAACAAATCTCACAATAGTCTAAAATCCATTCGGATCACGAATATCCCAGTGCATGCACACGTGCCCGTCACATAGCACGTGTGTCACCCTCAAAACATCTCAATTATATATTTTTTGGGGATAATTACCTTCAAATACAATATTAAATATGTTAATTACTTAGAAATGTGCAAATCAATACTCCAAAGAGCCCTTCCTATGTGAATCGGCCTTCGAACGACTTGAATCTAGTCATAAACAACTTAAATATCATCAAATAATACCGTAGAAAATAACTTTAAGTAATAAAGCTTTGATATTTATAAAATAAAAAAGACAACCCAAAAAGTCAGCCCCAAGCCCGCACTCTGGAACCCGACAAAACTCAAAAATTCCAAACACTCATTCAATTAGGAGTCCAACCATACCAATTTCATCCAATTCGACCTCAAATCGACCTTCAAATCATCATCCCCAATTGCTTCACTTAATTTCACCAATTAAATACTAAAAACAAGGATGAAATCATGGAATATAAACAAATTCGAGTAAAAAGTACTTACCCAATCCAAATATAAGTAAGGTTATGGATCAAAGGGAACATGATTTATAAGGAAGAACACAAGAGGTATGTTAGACTTTCATTTCATTTTCGGCATGATTTGGTTTAGCTATGTTTTAGCCTTTCTTCTTGATTCTTAAGAGTTGTTCAAGGGAAACTTAAACATGTATTGTATCCTTTAATAGTATTCAATTCCATATGTTAGGTATGAAAGAAAATAGTTTAGGTTGGAACTTCTAAACACAACAAAAACAAAAAGGGCGAACCGCCCATTTGGCCTATGCCATCCGAACTTCCGTTTGTGCCGTTCCTATGATGTTTTTATGTATACCTATCCCCCAGACATGATTACATTACTTTATCAGTGAATTATCATAATATGTATGTGTTGATAGATCCTGGTTCTACATTATCATATGTTACTCCCTTTCTTTCTACTAAGTTTGGGATAAAACCAGAAGTCATTAAATCTTTTGAGGTAGCCACCCCATTTGGTGATCCAGTAGTAGCTAGGCGTGTTTTTAGAGGTTCCACAATTGTGATTAGCGACCGTAGTACTAAAACTAACTTTATTGAGTTAGAAATGGTTGACTTTGATGTTATACTTGGTATGGATTGGTTGTCTTCTTGCTATGCTAATGTTTACTACAGAGCGAAGACAATCGAGTTCAATTTTCTAGAAGAGTCAGCTATTGAATGGAAAGGTGCTTTTGTATCGCCAAAAGGTAGATTTATTTCGTACCTTAAAGCGAGGAAGATGATCTCCAAGGGATGTTGTATCATATAGTTCATGTTCGATAAATAGAGAAGGGAACAACGACACATGAATCAGTTCCACTAATGAATGAGTTCTCTGACGTATGTCTAGATGACCTTCCAAGTCTTCCTCCAGAGAGGGAAATTGACTTTCCCATTGATATAGTGTCAGGTACGCAACCAATATCTATTCCTCCTTACAAGATAGAACCAACAAAAATAAAAGAACTTAAGGAGCAGTTAAAAGATCTGTTAGATAAGGGTTTCATTAACCTAACACTTCTCCTTGGGGAGCAAATCTTATTTGTGAAAAATAAAGATGGCTCCCTACATATATGCATAGATTATGGATAGATGATCAAGGTCATGATTTATAAATATTCCATTCTCAGAATTGATGACTTGTTCGACCAACTTCAGGGTTCCAAGTGCTTCTCGAAGATAGACTTGAGGTCAGGGTACCATCAATTTAGATTGATAGATTTAAAGGATTCATGAGTTGTAGTTCAGAATACAAGTACCACTTGTTTAGTGACTGAAGTGAAACAATAGCAATATGAAGATCTAGTTCTAATTGAGTACAGTGAGGTTCCTAGGAAAATGAAAAAGTGACCTTACAAAGTTATTGGTGACGGAGTCCTCAGATATAAATATTAGGCTTTCTGTTCTGGATGTTTCCGTGTTACGTAGGAAAATTATGGCAGAGGCACATCATTACAGGTACACCATTCATCTAGGCTCTACTAAGATGAACCATGATCTTAAGAGGATTTACTGGTGGGACAGAATGAAACGTGACATAACAGAGTTCGTGGAGTGTCCTAAATGCTAGTAGGTAAAGTTTGAGCACCAGAAACCTAGCAGTTTGTTACAGGAGATAGATATCCCAACATGGGAGTTGGAAGCAGTGAATATGGACTTTATCACAAGCCTGCCTCGTACGCGGAGTAGGTATGATTCTATTTAGGTTATAGTTGACAGGCTTATTAAATCAATTCATTTCTTGCCTGTTAGAATTACCTATACAACAGAAGATTATGCCAGATTGTATATCAGGGAGATTGTATGCCTCCATGGTGTTTCAGTATCTATCATTTCAGATAGAGGCACATAGTTTACAGCTAACTTCTGGCGATCATTCCAGAAAGGTTTGGGGACGCAGGTGAATTTGAGTACAAGTTGTCATCCCCAAATAGATGGACATGCTGAGCGAACTATACAGACGCTCGAGGACATGTTAAGGGCGTGTGTTTTAGTTTTCAAAGGAATCTGGGATGAGCACTTACCATTTCTAGAGTTTGCATACAACAATACTTATCATTCCAGCATACAGATGGCGCCTTATGAGGCTTTGTACGGGTGCAAGTGCAGATCACCCTTAAGATGGTTTGAAGTTGGTGAGTCTCAGTTTATAGGCCTGGATTTGATCCAACATGTAGTGGATGAGGTTAAGATGATAAGGGAGTGATTTCTAGCAGCCCAGAGTCAATAAAAGTCATATGCAGACAACCGACACCAAGATCTAGAGTTCCAGGTTGGTGATTGGGTGTTCCTGAAGGTGTCACCTATGAAAGGAGTTATGGGGTTTGTGAAGAAGAGAAAGCTTATACCTAGCTATATAGGTCCATACAAAATTATCAGACAAGTTGTTCATTTAGCATACGAGTTGGACCTTCCAGCAGACCTTCAGAAGGTACATCTAGTGTTTCATGTCATGCTTTGGAAGTGTGTTGGAGATCCTTCTAGAGTTGTACCAGTTGATGATGTATAGATCACCGAGCATTTGACTTATGAGGAGGTACCTGTTGCCATTTTATATGGAAAGTTTGTTGGTTGAGGACTGATCACGCTCAACTATGTCTTGTAGAAGACTAAGCGAGCGTTGAAAATATAATCCGGGGTATTACGCCCAGAGTCGATCCCACAGGGAATTTACGTATCAATTGAGTCTATAAAATACTAAACTGTTGCTAAATCAAGTTTCTCAAGACTTTGAATATCAATTTGGTGATGTTTAACTAATTCTACAATCAATAATAATAAACTAGCAATTAACTAACAATTTAATGTAACAATGATAATAAAGGGTCTAAGGTTATGGTTTCCCCCGTTGGTGAATTCTTCCTTGGATATGTCTTATAGTTTAATTGGCTATCTCTGTCAATCATGAACGCTCTAACTATCATAAATCTCTCTCAAGTAATTATGATAATTTACTAAACGCACTCTCTCAAGTTACGCTAGCTAGATCGCAATACAGTTCACTTTAGATTGCACCCGAGGTATCGTTATCTCTAATCTAACCTCTAAACCCTCGGTTATGACTTTCGTCTATACTCCGGGAGTGGTGTTGTTCACGAAACTACCTAAATATGCACTCTCTCTCAAGTAGATAAATAATAAATAGGAATAGTTAATAAAGGGCCCTTTCAATCAACTACAATAAGAACGTAGTTGAACAAAAAGAGATTAATCAACCAAAATATATTAATATCACAATGAATTCATCCCCAACGGGTTCTACCAAAACCCTAGACTAAAGAAATTAGCGACTCATGTTATTGAGAATCAAAACTNAGTTGTGTTGTTTGGTGTCTATTTATATGTTTAGGGCGAACCCTAACCATGTAGGAGACTTCTATTTCAACCGGGAAACACTTAAACTCGTCAAAACTCGGATTTGGCCGAACTGGGAACCCCGGGCGTTTGGGCTCTAACGCACCCCTAAAGCTAGGGCAAGCCTGGAGTTTGGGCCCTAACGCACCCCTAACGCCAGGGGCTGCCTGGAATTATGGGGTAAACGCCCCCCTAACGCCAGGTCGGGTCAGGCTTTAGGGGGCAAACGCCCGGCTATCACCCGGGTGTCTCCTTTTGCGTATTTTTGACGTATTT
>ML362673.1:0-25201 GCA_005239505.1 Nicotiana paniculata | reverse complement strand
ATCTACCCTAGTTCTAACTTAACATAATTCCAAACCATATAGAGGCTTGCTTATTTAGGTATTATAGAGGATGAATCCTACCATCCAAGGGTTCAGATTCCTCACTCTAATGCCTTTCTTAATTACATATTTCATACCCTTTAAAGGGTAAACTCCAGCCAACCATACTAATGGTTGTGCACTACTAGGGGTGAATTTGACTATGGNTTTCAGCAAGCTAAACTACTGTTTATGCACTATCAATGGGGTGAATTTGACTATTAGGAAGTAAGATTCATCTACCCTAGTTCTAACTTAACATAATTCCAAACCATATAGAGGCTTGCTTATTTAGGTATTATAGAGGATGAATCCTACCATCCAAGGGTTCAGATTCCTCACTCTAATGCCTTTCTTAATTACATATTTCATACCCTTTAAAGGGTAAACTCCAGCCAACCATACTAATGGTTGTGCACTACTAGGGGTGAATTTGACTATGGAGAAGTCAGATTCATCTACCCTAATGCCAACATCCTAAACTATCTAGAGACTTGCTTATTGAATCTCTTTATTGAACAAGGAGACTCAATTGAAAGCATATTTTCTGCACTCTTAGGGAAAGAATTTGACCATAGAAAAGGCCAGATTCAATCATCCTAGTGCAGCTTGTTCTAGGGAGGTAGAACTACGATTCTCAACTACATGTAGATACCTTTAGCCTGAAATATACAGAATATTCCAGCAAAGAAATACCAACAACAAAAAAGTATTTATCACACTCATAGGTTCATTAATATTCTAATAAACATCTATACAGTCACATTTATATAAAGCAGAAGGAATAACCTCATTCATCAAGAACAACTAGTTTAAGCAGGGAGAAGAAGAAGAAGATTCCAGTTCAACATTTCATTAATAGCAGATGAGTTAATACATACCTTTTAAGAGAGAAACAATAAAGAGACTTGACAAAATAAAGGTCAAGTATAAAAAATGAACAACAAGAAAGAAGAGAGATCAGCAACGGCAAACAGAAACCCAAAGAAAACCAAACATTCCAGCAAGAATACACCTAGAAATCTTGAGTATGAATGTTTGAAAGAAACTTCCAGAAATCCAAAATCCAGAAAAGAGAAGATAACAGCTGAACTAGGCCATCTATTTATGAACTTGTTTCCAAAAAGGAAATCAGATTTTTTTCTAATAATACTCTTCTTTTTCAAAACCTTTTGAATGGAAAAAGTATTGCTGAATAAGGAGGATTCTGTATTCCAATAGCTCAAAGAGTGTCAAAAAGGTAACCCCTTCATCTCTACAAAAAGAGTCTATTTATAGGATATTTGGGAATGGGATATTCTTTGGAATAATCCCTATCCAAAAGCTGAAAAACAGTACTAAATAGTACATAGGGCAGCTGTCCTCTTTAGACAATACCCTTTTAACCTTAAGAGCCTGATTTCCTAAACTGAGTTACCTAATGTACCCCTTAGAGTCCCTGAATTTATCATTGGGTAATCAAGGTTAAACTCACTTGGGTTATTATTTAACTCTAGCTACCTAACCCTAGTTATGTTCTTTAGGTGACTACTAGTTATTCTTAACTATGGTTGAGTCAAACTAGTTAAGGGTTAATTGATTAAGTTCCTATTAGTTAACTAGGTTTAGCTTGTTAATTAATGTGAGTCAATCAACTTAATTCCCTAACCTAAGCTAACTGATTTGGCTTGGTTAATCCAAATCAATTACTAAAATCAGAAACTTGACTAACTATTAAGTCTAGGTTAACTAATTTGTTTTAGTTAATTAATCCTGAACTAACTATCTTAGACAACTTTTAGGATTTAGTTAACTACTTAAGAGACTATTAGACTAGGTTAACCTATTAAACAAGTGATTATAGGGAATTACTGCTAACTAAATTAGTCTTGATAAGTCTAGGTTAAACCATGACCAAACATTGTTTTAGAACTGAGTTTTAAACTAATTAATTGATTAGTTTCTAATTATTAACTGATTTCAACTTGTTTAGGATTTTGGTTGATTAATGAGAATTAACTAAGTTGTTAGACTTGGTCAGTTTACTTGTATTAAAATCTATTTAAGTTTCACTTGAGCCTGGGGGAATTAGTTTGTTTAGGTTATTTGAATATGCCAATCTAACCTAAGAGTTGAAACTAAAACTAAGATTAATTGGAGATTATCATCTAACTGCAACTAATAACGTAGGAAGCAAAATCAAACAACAAAAATCAATAGCCCTCATTGAGAGCTACCAATCCATGTAGGTTAGAGTCATTAAAAGTCTTCGAGTCATCTTGTATAAGAAAGGTTAGGGTTTCGGGCTCTTGGATCTAAAATTGGGGATTTTTGGATGATTTTTTGAAGAAACAAATGGTGGGAGGTGGCTGAGGATGGCAAAGAGATTGTTTGGTGAAGATTTGGGGTCATTTGGTTGTGGTCCGCCGCCGGTAGGCTATTTCCGGGCAGCGAAAACCTAGGGCGGCTAGGTTTTCTCGAAATAGAAGAGAGAGAGATGGAGGGATGGGGGGCGGCTAGGGTTTTGAGGGGGTTGGGCTTTGGATGAAATGAGCGTAGGGGGGGGGGGGTCTTTTGGACACTTTATAGCGTAGGGGTTCTTAGTTCTGTACCGTTGGATCAATAAGATCCAACGGCTAGGGGGCTTGAGGGATGAAACGGGGTCGTTTGAATTACTGGGGAGGGAGGTGGATGGGTTATGCAGTAATTGGGTTGGGGTGTTATGGGTAGTGTAGTGTAGAGATGGGGATTGTTCCTGGGTATTTCTAGCCCAGGTCCGAATTAGTTCTCTTTTTTAAACTAATCTAAACTACTTAATTAATTTAAATTAACTTAAAACTCCACAAAAATGTATTAATTAGTTCTAACTTAGTCTAATTATAGATTGATTGGTAAATAAATTAAGGGTAAACAATTAATTTGACACTCATATATTTTAAAAGAGAAAAATCAATTTTCACAATTTGTTCGGAAAAATGACTAAATTTAGCAATTAGTTATTAAAACTACATTACATCAAATAATCATCATCCGTTTGTTATTTTATTCAATTAATTACAGATAATGAATATATAATTCCTTGATAATAATGATGCGCCTAATTACGCAAATTTAAATAATTTTAAAGGATGAATTATGAATATGCAATGCAAAAATAATTCACAGTTAACACTAAAGTTCAACAAAATTTGTGAAATTAATTTATTTTATTGAATTTTGTAGGAGTATGTGGTGGGTGAAAATCATATGCTCACACCTCCTGCACGGGGTACTTTTAGCATCCAGTCCAGCATACCTGGCCCGAGTCAGTGACAACAGTCACGCCCTCTGAGAGCTTGTTTTGAGTGTCGCGGCACTCCTCATATGGTGAGGGATTACCCCAGACTTAGGAGGGTTGCACCTCCACAGACTTTTCAGCCATCACGTGCTCCACCGGGTCCTCAGGCTATGATTCCAGCACCAGCTACTGCCCCGCCTACTCAGCCAGCTCGAGATGGAGGTCGAGGAGGTCGAGGTCGCCCTAGAGGGGGAGGCCATGCTAGATATTGTGCTCTTCCGGCGCGCACAGAGGCAGTTGCTTCTGACTCTATCATTAAAAGTATTGTTCCGGTCTGTCATAAAGATGTGTCGGTATTATTTGACCCAGGCTCTACATATTCCTATGTGTCCTCTTATTTTGCCCAGTATTTGGGCATATCTCGGGATACTTTGAGTTCCATGTTTATGTGTCTACTCCTGTGGGAGATTCTCTTGTTGTGGACTGTGTGTATCAGTCGTGTTTGATTGCTCTAAGTGGTTTTGAGACCAGAGCCGATTTATTATTCCTCAGCATGGTAGACTTTGATGTTATCTTGGGCATGGACTGGTTGTCTCCCCATCATGCTATTCTTGATTATCACGCTAAGACCGTGACGCTGGTTATGCCAGGTTTACCCCGATTAGAGTGGAGGAGTACCTTAGAGTACCCCAGCAGAGTTATTTCATTTCTTAAGGCTCAACGAATGGTTGAGAAGGAGTGTGACGCGTATCTATCTTATGTGAGAGATGTTAGTATTGATACCCTTATAATTGAGTAAGTTCCATTAGTGAGGGACTTCCCATATGTGTTTCAATCTAATCTTCCAGGCATGCCGCCCGACAGAGATATTTATTGTGGCATTGATTTGTTGCCAGACACTCAGCCCATCTCTATTCCTCCATATCGTATGGCTCCTCCTGATTTGAAGGAGTTGAAAGAGCAGTTGCAGGAGTTGCTTGATAAGGGCTTCATTCGACCCAACGTGTTACCTTGGGGTGCTCCGGTCTTATTTATAAAAAAAGGATGGTTCTATGCCTATGTGCATTAATTATCGCCAGCTGAATAAAGTTACAATGAAGAAGAGGTATCCATTGCCTCGTATTGATGACTTATTTGATTATTTACAGGGTGCCAAGGTGTTTTCCAAGATAGAATTACGCTTATGCTATCATCAATTGAAGATTCAAAAGCTAGATATCCCGAAGACTGCCTTCCGAACTCGGTATGGTCACTATGAGTTTCTTGTGATGTCTTTTGGGTTGACCAATGACCTAGCAGCTTTTATGCACTTGATGAACAGTATGTTCCGGCCTTATCTTGAATCGTTTGTCATTGTGTTTATTGACGACATTCTGGTGTACTCCCGGACTAGGGAAGATCGAGCAACATATGAAGATTGTGCTTCAGACTTTGAGAGAAAAGAAGTTATATGCAAAAAATTTTAAGTGTGAGTTTTGGCTAGACTCAGTAGAATTCTTGGATCATGCAGTATTGGGTGATGGGATGGTAGATCCGAAGAAGGTGTAAGCAGTGCAGATTTGTCCTGGACCATCATAAGCTATGGAGATCCAGAGTTTTCTTAGTTTCGGGGGATATTACCGTTGTTTGTAGAGGGATTCTCATCTATTGCATCACCTATGAACATGCTAACCTAGAATGGTGCTCCGAGACAGAGGAGTGTGAGGAGAGCTTTCAGAAGCTCAAGACAGTTTTGACTACAACGCCAATATTGGTATTGCCTACAGGTTCGGGTCTTATACTGTATATTGTGATGCGTCGTGGATTGGTCTCGGTGCGGTGTTGATGCAGGACGGTAGGGTGATTGCCTACGCGTCTAGACAGTTGAAGGTGAATGAAAAGTATTATCTTGTCCACGACCTTGAGTTAGCAGCTAATGTTCATGCCTTGAAGATTTGGCGGCACTATTTGTACGTTGTTCCTTGTGAGATTTATACCGATCATCAGACTTTGCGGCATCTGTTCAAGAAAAAGGATCTTAACTTGCGTCAGCGGAGGTGGTTGCAGCTACTTAAGGACTATGATATCACCATTTTGTACCACATGGGGAAGGCCAATGTAGTGGCCGATGCTTTGAGTCGCCGGGAATAGAGTTTTGGGAGTTTAGCATATCTACCTACAATAGGGAGGCCATTGGCGTTGGATGTTCATGCCTTAGACAACCAGTTTGTGAGATTGGATATTTCTGAGTCGAGTCGAGTATTGGCTTGTGTGGTCTCCCGGTCTTCTCTTTATGATTGTATCAGGGAGAGTCAATATGATGACCTACATCTGCTTGTTCTTGAGGACACGGTCCAGCACGGTGATGCTAAGGAGGTCACTATTGGGTATGATGGTGCATTGAGGATGCAGGGCAGGTTATGTGTGCCCAATGTAGATGGTTTGCAAGAAATGATTCTCCAGGAGGCTCACAACTCGCAGTACTCTATTCATCAGGGTTTCGCGAAGATGTATCCGGACTTGAGGCAGCATTACTGGTGCATGAGGATGAAGAAGAACATAGTGGAGTATGTGGCTCGATGCCTAAATTGCCAGCAGGTGAAGTATGAGCATCAACAACCAGGTGGGTTGCTTCAGAAGTTAGAGATTCCGGAGTGGAAATAGGAGCAGATCACTATAGATATCGTTGTTAGACTCCCACGAACGCAACGGAGGTTTGATGCAGTTTGGGTGATTGTGGATAGGCTGACCAAGTCAGCTCATTTCATCCCTGTGATGACTACCTATTCTTCTGAGCAGTTAGCTCGAATTTATATTTGTGAGATCATTAGTATTCATGGCATAATGGTATCTATGATCTCTAACCAGGGTATGGAGTTTACATCATGGTTGTGTAGGGCGGTACATCGTGACTTGCATACTCGAGTGGAGCTGAGCACAACATTTCACCCTCAGACGTACAGACAGTCCGACCGCACTATTCATATATTAGAGGATATGCTCCGTGCGTGTGTGATGGAGTTTGGAAGTTTGTAGGATCAATTCTTTCCACTTGCGGAGTTTGCCTACAATAAGAGTTATCAGTCGAGCATACAGATGGGACCGTATAAGGCTTTGTATGGTAGGAAGTATCGGTCCCTAGTAGGTTGGTTTGAGCCGGTCGATGCTAGATTATTGGGTACAGACTTGGTTTAGGATGCCATGGATAAGTTGAAGGTGATTCAGGATCGACTTCGCACATTCCAGTCCAGACAGAAGAGTTATGCAGACTGGAGGGTTCGTGATGTTGCATTCATGGTTGGAGAGCGGGTCTTGCTCCAGGTTTCGCCTGTGAAGGGTGTTATGAGGTTCGGGAAGAAGGGCAAGCTGAGTCCAAGGTTCATTGGTCCCTTTGAGGTGTGGCGAGTGGAGAAGGTTGTTTATGAGATTGCCTTACCTCCCAGTCTAGCAGGAGTTCATTCAATATTCCATGTTTCTATTCTCCGAAAGTATCATGGTAATCCGGCTCATGTTTTGGATTTTATCTCAGTTCAGTTGGACAAGGATCTATCTTATATTGAGGAGCCAATGGCTATTTTGGACAGGCAGGTCAGAAAGCTAAGGTCAAAGGACATTGCTTCCGTGAAGGTTCAGTGGAGGGGTCAGCCGGTCGAGGAGGCGACTTGGGATACGGAGCATGATATACGCATATGTTATCCTCATCTTTTCACAACTACAGGTAAGTCTCTATACTTGTTCGAGGACGAACAATTATTTTAAGAGTGGGAGGATGTAAGGACCCGGCCGGTCGTTTTGAGAATTATAGCCCTGATCCCCTGTTTACTGCTTCCCCGTATCTCTTTCTACTTATGTGTCTGGCCGGGAGGTGTTGGTTGTGGTTTTGGAGTGTTTCAGGACACTTAATCCCTAAACAAAAGCTTTAGTCTTAGGATTTTAACCATAGTCGGAACTGTGTGAAGACGACTCCGGAATGGAGTTTCGTCGGTTCTGTTAGCTCCGTTGGGTAATTTTGGACTTAAGGTCGTGTTATTGTGTTTTGGAGGTCTGTAGCTCATTTAGTCTTGAAATAGCGAAAGTTGAATTTTTGGAGATTTTGACCGGTAGTGGACTTTTTGATATCGGGGTCGGATTCTGATTTCGGAAGTTGGAGTAGGTCCATAATGTTGAATATGACTTGTGTGAAAAACTTGGGGTCAATCGGACATGGTTTGATAGGTTTCGACATCAGTTGCAGAAATTGGAATTTCAAGTTCATTCAGTTGTAGAAATTGGATTCCAGATCCGATTTTACCAAAGCCCCTGAGTCTGTACCTGGTGATTTTTGATCACTAATAACGGTAAAGGAATTAGCGGAGCTCAAGGCCAAATTTGGCCTTGCCGCTGATTCTCGCTGCGGGAGATACGGTACAGGTCCACCGTCCCGGGTATTGTTCCCTCTACGCCTAACCTTTCCAAGTCGGCTATCCTCTTATTCTTCTACCAGTGGTCGAGGAGTTCTGTTGTTACTACGGCATTTGCCAAACTCAGCTTGTGTTGTACGTCTATAAGCTTATAAATTGCTTGTTTAATGTGTTAGTCGGGGTCGAGTTGACACTTCGAAACTTAATACACCTGTTCGCCCCTAGCTTTTATAGGGGAACGATGTTGAAACTTCACCACCAAGAGGGTAAGTGCTTGGTGGTGATGATTGGCGACAAGGCCAGCTGTCAATTCTAGTTCAACTTTTTTTTTGTCAGAACAGAGGACGTGGTGGCCAATGTCGACGGTTTTCCTGAGGTTTGGAATTATGCTCGTGAGTACCTGATCTCCTTACTCGTAGGTATTTGAGTTTTCTCCTGTGTTTAGCCATGAGTTCTGACATCTTGTCTTCTTCTTATGCAGCCAAGACCTCGCCTCCTCCTTTGGTCGCTCATATTTTTGATTGGGCCGATCGGCTCCTCCCTCACATTGTAGGGATTCGTGAATGGCCAAGTTTCTTCAAGAAGTTTGGGCCCGCTCTCCTCTCTACTGATAAGTTCTTTTTACCATCGGTGTCTTAACCTTTTTTTTTGTTTACCTTTACTGACTTTTCCTTCCCTTGTTTTTCCTAGCTTCGGTCAGGGCATCTTCAAGTAGGCCGAGAGCTCCCGCACCCTCGTTCCAGAAGAGGTAATCTACTACGTCCCCAGTTCCTGCCCCTGTTTCAGCTGCGTCTGATCCTGCCTTTGTTCTAGCCCCTCCTATTACTGTGTTCGAATTTGTAGAGACCTCGGCTTCTCTCATTTATTCTCTCATAGACAAGGACGACGAACCTTTGCATGGTGATGGAGATTTGATGCCTCGTAAGAGGTGGGCCGTGGACGTCGGGGGAGAGAGGTCGACGACTACCGATGTAGGAGATTGTGGTCTTGTCCTTAGGGAAACGACCATGGTGCATATCAGGGAGAGTCGAGAGGCTAGTCTCAAGGCCACTTGTTTGGAGGATATGCGTATACGACATGTGGGAGATGTGGTCGAAGGCGTGGTGAGCAGTGACGACCTTGTTCTTCCAATACACGAAGAGGCCTAGTCTTCTATCCTCGTCGACTGATGATAGAGGGAAGGCTGTAGCTCAGGAGGATGTTGGATCCGATTCTGACATGGATGACAAGCTGCGGATAATCGATGAGGGGCTTACTCAGCTTGAAATGAGGTTGTAGGAGTGGGGGGGATGGGGGTTCAAGGACTATTACGATCCCGATAGATCATAATCTTCTTGTTGACACCGAGAAGATTATCTCTTCCCTTGTCCATCTTTGTTTTGAAATCAAGGGTGCGACCCTCAAGACTCTAGATAACAACGCCGTGTCAAAGAACATTGTTCGACATTTGTTATTTGTTTTCCTTTGGTTTTGTTCTTTCGTAGTCTCTAACTTCCTTTGTTCATTTTGTAGACGGTCGTCTTGGAAATGAAAGTGCTCGTAGCTAGCAGAGATGTAAAGATGTGAAATTGAAGGTCAAGTACTTCATATGCCTTGAGAAGTATCGGGAGCTTAGATGCCGGTTTCGTGAAGGCGGGGATGTGCGCCGACTGAGGTAGGATTTGAAGGCAAAAGATGAGGAGCTAGCGAGGATGGTGGGGAAGTGCAGCGTCCTGGAGGGAACATTGAGGAGCAAAGAGGAAGAGCTTGAGCTTAGCAAGGAGATCGAAGTCCAGTGCATTGATCTCCAAGATCAGGTAGTCATGTTGTGTGGCCAGCTCGAGGAATGTCAATTTAGGGCAGAAGCTCTTAGTGGCGAGGTCTCTGAGAAGCAAGGGGAGCTAGAGAAGGCGGAGTCTGCATGGTCGGAGGATTTAAGGAAGGCAGATTCCTTTGAGGTGGTGAACCGGACTCTCCTTTCTGAGCGAGAATGATTGAACGACGGCCAGAGTCAAAGAAGAACGACTCAATGAAAGGATTCGGGAGTTGGAGAAAGAGACTTTTAGCCTCTAGAGGCTGAGAAGGCCCAATTACTGGCACATCCGTCCTCTTCCCACACTTCATATTTTCCCAATGTTACTCGGGGGTTATATGAGGAGCGGATTCATGCCGAGGCCAAGTTAGATGTCTTTCGAGATTTTCATGCAGCGGGATCCATTTCTGAGGCTGCCCTCGAAGATGTTCGTGTTATGGCTTGTGAAGCTCGAGTCACTTGTGGGTATGATCCCCCAGTGCTTGAGGTCGCTGAGGAAGAGGGGGACGAGGGTCTAGAATGGCTCAAGGAGAATGCCTTGTATGATGCCGCATATCCTGAGGGAGAATGTGGCAATGGCGAGGGTATTGATGGTCAGGGTGGCGACACCATTGAGGCGAAGCTGGTGAGGGAACTGATGGTCGTGATGGAGGCTTCTTCATGAGCATCTGTAAACAGTTATGAAATATCAAAGTTGTTCCTTGCATCTTTTTCCCTTGTGTTTTTGTTGTACTTTAATGTTTTTTTGCCTCTATTGTTTGTTTGTTTTGCTTTTGTCTTTCTTATTGTTATTGTATTTTAGCTGGCCATGTCTTTGGAGCTGTCTATTCGTAGTTTGTGTGTGTTGTTTTTTTCTTCTCTTTTTTTTGTGTTGAGATGTGGTCGAGGACCGATAAGTGTTTATTCAGGTGAGGTCGAACATAAACTTTTGTTAGATCCCGGTCGAGGGTCAGTAGGTATTTGTTTGATCATAATCGAGCATAACCTTTCGTTAGATCGCGACAGAGGGACAGTAGGTGTTTGTTTGACCGTAATCGAACATAACCTTTCGTTAGATCGTGGTCGAGGTCTGGTAGGAGTTTGTTTGATCGTAATCAAACATAATCTTCCATTAAATCGCGGGCGAGGGCCGATAGATGTTTGTTCGAGCAGGATCGAACATAACCTTTTATTAAATTGCGGCCAAGGGACGATAGGTATTTGTTCGAGCGGGATCGAACATAAGCTTTCATTAAATCGCGATCGTGGGCCGGTAGGTGTTTGTTTGAGCAGGGTTGAACCTAACCTTAACACGAAAAAGGTGTGCTGATAAGTGTACGTTTTTTATTACTGACATTATTGCTTTTGTTACATACTTGGAGAAGATGAGAGTAGCAGAGATGAGGATGTTGAGATGGATGTGTGGGTGTACCGGGATAGATAGGATTAAAAATAAAGCTATCCGGGACAGAGTAGGAGTAGCCTCTATGGAGGACAAGATGCGGGAGTCGAGGCTGAGATGGTTCAGACATGTTAACAGAAGAAAAATTGATACTCATGTCAGGAGGTGTGAGAGGTTGGCCATGGAGAGTTTGAGAAGAGGTCGAGGTATGCCTAATAAGTACTGGGGAGAGGTGATTAGGTAGGACATGGCGCTGCTTCAGCTCACTGAGGACATGACCCTTGATAGGAGGGTGTGGAGGTCGAGGATTAAGGTAGAAGGTTAGTAGTGTATAGTTGTTCACCGATAGTCTTAGTAGCATGCATGTCCCTTCATATTCTTAGATTTTTATTACATTATGTGGTTTTGTTCGCGTTATTGTATTCCTGTTGCTATTATTTGGTACTACTTATCCTTTATCTTTCCTTTTTTCTTTTCTCTTCCATATTTCTTCCTTCATTGGTTTCCTCTTCTTTTTCTTTTCCTTCCTGAGCTGAGGGTCTATTGGAAACAGCCTCTCTACCTGCATTAGGTAGGGGTAAGGTCTTCGTGCAGACTACCCTTTCCAGACCCCCACATGTTGGGTGTTAGTTGTCGTTCCAGCCCCAATCCCAGTCTATCTATTCTCTTTATTGGTTGATCTGGAAAGTATTGAGAGGTCGGGCAATTAAATAATAACCACAATCCTACCTTCGCGTAATTCGACTTGAAGTGTTCCCTTTGTCGCATCGTTAAAAACCTCCTTGATAAAAGCCGAATGGAATGAAATGCAAGTGAGGGAAAACAGAATACGGCTTGGGGACGCGATTTCTCTCAGAAGTTGAAGTATTTGAGGTGGTTGATGTTCCAGTTGTTTGGTAGTAGCTTTCCTTCCATTGTCTCTAGTTGGAATGAATCCTTGTTTTTTTTGGCAGTGATTTTGTACGGACCATCGTAGTTTTTTCCCAGCTTGCCTTCCGGGATCTTTGCTCACTTGAGTTTTGGATTTCAGTACGTAGTCCCCGTCTTTAGTGGCCGGACCTATGCTTTATTTTTATAATAGCGTTCTTCTTGTTGTTTCTAGGCGACCATTCTTATATAGGCCATATCTCTTCGATCATCAATTTCGTTGAGTTCTTGCCTTCTAATCTCATTGTTACTTGTGCCGCTTTTATGGGAGTAACTTAGGCTGGGTTCTCCGACCTTGATCGGTATTAATGCCTCGTTCCCCATAGACCAAAGCTTTGGGCATCTCATGTGATCGTCTTCGAAGTTTTCGATAGGCCCATAATACTTCTGGTAGTATTTTCGGCCATAGTCCATTAGCGTCTTCGAGCTTTTTCTTCATGATGTTTAGTATGAACTTATTGGAGGATTCTTCTTGCCCGTTACCCACTGGATGGTAATTGGGGTTGAGAGTTTCCTATTGATATGCCATTTCTCGAAGAATTCAACACTTTACTTTCCTGTGAATTGGGGTCCGTCATCACAGCTGATTTCCATGGGTAGGCCAAATCGACAAATGATGTTTCTCCATATAAAGGTGATTACCTCTTGTTCCCGTGTTTGGGTGAATACTCCTGCTTCAACCCATTTAGATAAATAGTCAGTTAAAATCAAAAGAACTCATACATTACCTCGCCCTACTGGGAGGGGCCCACGTTGTCCATTCTCCACTTGATGAACAGCCAAGGGGAGGTGACCGAGTGGAGATGTTCGCCTTCTTGGTGAATCATTGGGGCATACCTTTGGCCCTATTCACATTTCCTCACGAATTTTGCGGTATCCTTTTTCATGGTTGGCCAGTAGTACCCTGCTTGTATGAGGCATCTGACCAGTGCTCGGTTGTCGGAGCGAGGTTCACAATGGCCTTCATGGAATTCTTACAGTATGCGCTGGATTTGGTTCGGGCCCAGGAACTTTTCCAAAAGGCCGCGGTAAGTCCTCTTGTACATGTTGCTATGAAGGAGACTATATTTGACCGCTTGCATTCTTAATTTCTTGGACTCTTTTTTGTCCTTGACGAGTGTTTTGCTAATGTAATAGATGGGAGATTGCGTACCTTTGTTTTCGTGGATCAAAATTGCACTTACTGCTACCACGGAGACGGAGAGAGAGACGAGGAGTTGCTTCCTAGGTTCGGGTTTTGAAAGAAAGGGTGGTGATGATAGGTATTCCTTTGGTTCTTGCAAAGCCTGGACGCACTTGGAAGTCCATTCGAGGATGTTGTCCATCTTGAGTACACCAAAAAATTTATGACATCTATCCGCAACCGCGAGATGAAACTTGATAGGGCGGCAATACGACCAGTCAACCTTTGAACTTTCTTTTTAGTGGTTAAGAGTTCTGGTATCCCCTCGATAGCTTTGATTTGGTCTGTGTTGACCTTGATCTCTCGCTGTGACACCAGGAAACCCAAGAAATTTCCCGGGGCTACGCCAAACGCGCATTTCTCTGGATTCAGCTTCATTTCATATCGTCTGAGTATATCAAAATTTTGTTTCAAATGATCAATTTGATCCTCTGCCCTTTCGGACTTGACTAACATATCGTCTATATATACCTCCATGGTCTTACCGAGCTAGTCTTTGAACATCTTTGTCACCAATCTCTAATAAGTAGCCCCCGTGTTCTTCAGTCCAAACGGCATGACCCTATAGCAATACGTTCCTTGGTGGGTGATGAGTGTGGTCTTCTCTTGATCTTCTTCCTCCATAAGAATTTGATTATAGCCTGAGTAAGCATCCAAGAAACTAAATAGTTCGTGCCCGGTTGTTGCGTCAATGAGTTGGTCGATATGGGGCAATGGGAAAGAATCCTTTGAACATGCTTTGTTCAAGTCCATGAAATCCACGCACATCCGACATTTCCCATTTTCTTTTTGACCATCACTACATTGGCCATCCCCTTGGGGTACTTCGACTCCATAATGGAGTCATTCTTTAACAGTTCTTCCACCTCCTCGTGGACTGCACCATTGATCACGGAGTTGAATCTACACCTAACTTGCCTTACTAGGGGTGGAATGGGTCGACATTTTATTTATGTGTGGCAATTTACTTTGGGGTTCCCGGCATATCTCCATGGCTAAAAGCAAACAAATCTACATTAGTTATTAAGAATTAACTTAATTTACCTGGTTCCCGGAGTTTTCAGTTGGTATAGGACTTCTTTCTATGGTTTTAGGGTCTAATTGAATGGGGTCGAGGTATTCTATGGTCGAACCTGCAACCTCGGTCGTGTCGAGATCCATGATGACATCCACGATCTCTACTTGCTTCGACCTCGACCCAGTTGATCGCTATGCCTCTTTTTCTTTGTCTTTTTTCTGCTAGGTGATTATGTTGTCCAAGGCGATGTGGTAGTATTCCTAGGACGTGTGTTGTTCCCCGAGTCTGCTGAATATCCCCCATGGTGTTGGAAATTTAATTACCTCATATAGGCTGGAGGGGTTGGGTCTCATGGGGTGTATCAATGGTCGTCCCACTATGGTGTTGTGCGCAGTGGCCTGGTCCATGATGTAGAATTTCGTCTCCAGAGTCACGCCACCGGCCAAGACGGGGAGTGTAATTTCCCTGGATATCCGCTCAACTGTATTATTAAAACCGGTTAGCGTGATGCAGTGCGACACTATCTTATCCTCGAGCCTCATTTGGGTAAGGAATCGGGGATGCATAATGCATGCACCGCTTCCATCATCCACCATGTTGTGTTTGACGTCGGTATCTAAAATACATAAAGTAATAATGAGGGAATCATTCTGAAGGAAGGTAAATCGGAATCCGACTCGTCGAAGATGATACTTTCTTCGAGTCCATCATACCGTTCGGGGCTGATAGACCGCTTGAGCTTGTGAGTGGTGGTGAACTTCACGTTGTTGATAGAGGCGTCGCCGCCCCCGTACGATGATCATGTTGATGGTACGAGCTGGCGATGGAGGCTTTGGCGGGCCTTTATGTTCACGTCCTCTCGCAAGGTTGGTCCTTCCCTTATCTCTTAACAGCTCTTTGAGGTGCCCTTGTCGTATCATGTTTACGACTTCTTGTTTGAGGGCAATGTAATCTTTTGTTTTGTGCCCGCGTTCCTGGTGGAACTCACAAAGGGTGTCGGATTTTCAGGTGTTCGGTTCTGGTCTCATCTTCTGCGGCCACTTCACTTTTGTTTCGAGTTTCTTAAGAGCGTAGACTATTTTATGTAGGCGACACCAAAAAATTATGAGTAGATAATAAAGGAGGCATACCTCTTTCATTCCAATGGTCCCCGTCCTTGGCCTGGACGGGCCTTCTTCATAGCGGAGGGAGGGTGCGGCGACCGCCCTGACATATGGTTGGTGTCATTCCCTGTTAGATCGCGGAATCAGATGATCTCTTCTGGTACTGTCTCTTCGTTCTTTTATGGATTCGACTTGTACCGAAGTAAGCCAGTGAGTTGGTATGTTAAGGTTGTCCTTGTCTACTCAGACCTTGGCACAATAAGCATTGTGGATTTCGTCCCAAGTGGTCGGAGGATACTTCATTAATCGGCTCAATAGTTTTCTAATTGCTTTTGAACCCTCTCTACTATGCCCGTTCTAAAAGGTTGTGACCGCCATCCCTTTGGATATGTTTGGCAGAGTCATCCTTACTCTGTTGAACCGGGCAAGGAAGTCGCTTAGTCCCTCTCCCAAGGACTGCTTAATAGCAAATACTGCTTTTGTTCCAGTTTATGCGAACCTATTTCTTTTTTGGTCCATTCTAAAAGGAATGACACCTTTCTAAATTTGGTAACAATTTAGCTTAAACTTACGATTCTACCCTTAATGAGAAGCTTTTATAACCACACAAATACTCTGGGCCCTTTTTGACTTGTTTAGGACCACAAATTCCAAAAGTCTTCATTTGTTTTTAAACTCCATGCCCAGTCAAATAGGTTAACATAAATTGGAACAGAGGGAGTATGTCGTTTACTATCGCCTCGGCCTTCTTGGCCATACATTGGTAGTTACGAACTTATCGTCCATTTATTCAAAAGTTTCTATGGAGCCGACTGATAGCTTCGAATACCATGTTAATTCCCCTATCGTGAGGGTTTCGCCTAACTTCTTCAGCAAAATAGAGGACTTGTTCCTTAGCGCGGTCATTGCCTTTCACGGAGGTAACATAGTGACTCACATAGTCTTCAGGATCGGTCGTTCTGTCCTATATCCTGAGGTAGGGCGACATTTCGAAGGTCTTTGGTATGGCATGCGAGGCTGCATCATCACTGTACGACTTCTCTACGAACCCGCCGGCGTCCTTTTTTGGCAGCAGCTTAGGAGCGCCCGGTATTTTTTCAACTCGTTCTTGGTTCTCTTTCATCTGGTCATGGAGTGCCTTGTTTTCATTCTCCATTTCTTCCATCCTCTTTAGAATGGAAACCAGGGCGTTGTCACCTGCACTGTCAGTGACATTGTGAGTTACACCTGTCGTTGGAGGGAGGGGTTGGTTGCACTGCTCGTCTGTTTATTGTATCGTGCAAGCCCTTGCGGTTTTTGCAGTCATGTCTGGAACGGATTTGTTGAGGACTCTTGCTAGCGTGTTGGTCATCCATGCCTCGAGTAGTTTTTTCACAGTTGGGGGCATCCCTTCTTCTGTAGACATGGAGGCCCCTTTTCCGGTGGATTTTGTTATGGTGCAGTGTAGGGGAGGTGACCTCTCTCACCTAGGCGACGCGTTGGGCTTCGTGTCCTCACTTACTATTTCACATCTTTCGTTGATTACATTCATGAGGTTGGATGGGAGATCACTTGTTATTTTAGTCCTTTCTCCTTAGTTAACTTCCATGTAGGGTTTTGTATGCACAAAGAAAGATCTCGGGTTTTTTTGACGTTAGTGACTTGCGTTAATTGTAGATTTAGAAGATACTAAAAATTTAATTGAGAAATCCCCACATACGGCGCCAAATTGTTTGACACAAAAAATATAAATCTAGGTTCAAATAATCAAAATTTATACAAATGAGGATTATCTTAGCTAACAGTAATATCTCTAAGATGGATTTCTAGAAAGTGCAACAAATGTTATGTAGGTGTATTTAAGTAACGACGGCAGTGAGCAATAAATACTCCAGAAATCAAAGGCAATAATATAGCATTCAATATCAATGAATAGTAATAAATGACATTTAAGTGAATTAGGATGAATGAGTCACCCAATTAGAAAGGATGGAATCGGTGAATGTTCTCTCTGAAAATGATGAGTGATGGACAATCCTTCGAATATTTGAGCTATTCTCGGATCTAGTGGAAAAGTATAGACAAGAATCTCTATGAAAATGTGATGTTTGTATATTAGCAAGGAGATTTGATTCTCTTTCTCAAGTCAAAGTGTATTTTTACAAATGGATATTACATGTCACCCATAACTATGTCTATTTCTATTTATTGCGAACATGTTCCTAGAAACCCTAATAGTACAAATGCAAAGAATATCTACTGGAATATTCTCCATTGAGTCATATCTTAACACTAGTCGTTATAACTCTGTCAAACATGCTCGACTTCAGTCTTGCTGACTCATCGACCACGGCCTTTGCTGATAATCAGATTACTTCGGCGTAGTGTCCCAAGAATGCTTTACTGATATCATTTCGACTATAGATGGATTTTGGCTCGTACAAACTCAATTCTTAAGGGGTAAAAAAGATGAACGACAAGATAGAATATAGATAGATTGATAGATATATTTACATGACGATATGTTTTTTTGAGGTATTAAGGTGGAATTTGAACAAAAGTAATTCAATGGATTCTTGAATCTCTGAAATGACAACTATTTCGGACCAATCCCTTCTTTTTTTTGGCTAGCGTGGCAAATAAAAAGGACCGGAGGGAGTAACACTTTGATTCTCCTCGTGAATTTGAATCATTTGCGGAACTTAAAGAAATAATCCTTAAGCATCTCTCATGGGAAAGTAAATTAACAAGTATATATTCTGAAATTCCCACACTTTAGTCATGATTTCATGATCGTCAGTTGTGCTTGTGGCTTACTTCAGCTTGGCGACTCTTACACGCTAAAAATATGTGTAATTGTACCAAATCAGTGTTGACAAGTAAGCCAAGTGATAAACAAATTGTTGAATACTCAAAAGTTTTCTTTCTTTTACTTTTAATTTCAAGGAGAAGTGTTGATTCAAACATATGCATATTAATACCTTACATGCTTCTCCTTCTGCCAAACTGCAAGAAGAGGTCAGTAGTCTCTCTTGTTTCTTCCTTTTTATGTCGTACTTTCAAGAATTCCACTTGTTTAGAAATAATGTGAAGAATTTTTTTTTCAGTTTTGCAGTATTTAAGAAGTCGTCGAAAAAACAAGATCAATGACTGCTCCCGGAGTACAGCTTCACCTTCCCGATGATCATCATGTAATCAATCATTCATCATTATGTCATTTAGCACGAAAAATGTTATTTTTTTCTATGGCTATATGGGGCAGAGATTGCTGCTATTGCTTCTTTTTTATCCTTCCCTATGTTGGGGAAAAAATAATATTCCCATCCAGGAATAATATCCACGACAAAAAATAATAACACAAGAGAGTAACAACGACACCAAATTTTTTAACGGGTAAAATATAATATCCGAGCGGAGTAATATTGCCACTATAATATTACAACTTAGCAGTGCCAAGAGACTACTACAACTTCGAAAAAAATAACACTCTTTATTTAAACACCTTACTACAATATTACAATACTACTCCCACTCAATATTTTATCTCACAGATTACAATCTGTGGATTACTCTCTCTACGCTCTTTTGTGTTCTCTGATTTTGGTGTTCCTGAAATGAAGAACGAATGCTTCTATTTATAGCCAAAGTTTTCGTCCTTGTAACCAATCAAATTTGGTTTTACAAAAATCAGATTTGCCTTTTTCAAAATCAGATTTGGCTTTGCAAAATCGGACTTGTCATTGCAATTTGCAAAATTGCACAACTCGTTTCAGCCATCCATTTTCTTTTTCTTTTATTTATTTTAAATGGGTCCCACACCCTAAGCCAAGAGTCTAACGAAAACAAGCTTTGTAGCCTCACAAGGTAGGGATAAGATCTGTGTTCACCAGAACCGGAGCTAACTCTCTGTTTACGGGTTCGGTCGAACCCAATAGCTTTTGTACAAACTCTATATTTGTCTTGTGAAATTGATGGAATATGTATAAATTATTATGCTAGAACCCAATAACTTAAAAGACCTAGAACCCCAACTTAAAAGACCTAGAACCCCGAACCCATAAGCTCCAAATCCTGGCTCTGCCTCTGGCATTCACTCTACCATCCACAGATCCCACTTATGAGATTACACTGAGTTTGTTATTCTTATGGTTGTTGTTGGCAACATGTGGCAGCGTGGAAGCATAGTATTTACAAGAAAAATGCATTTTCATTTTTAAAAAGAAGGTTAACTTCACTAGTTTTCAAGTATAGGATAAAAAGCCATTAAGTATTTTTTTTTGGTAATTAAATTTTTATTACCACGTAAATATTTAATAGTATACAAAACACTAAGTTTGGACATGCATCCCCAAACTTAGTACATTTCATCCAATCTAATTACATTTCTAAGGGTAAAAGTTTAACTTTTGCAGCTCATTCCTTAAACTAATCTGTCTATGACCTATACGGTGTATTTATTGTATTATCTACCTGGCAATGTCTTCATTGCGTCTCTTTTCCTAACGAAAGACTCGCCGATTCCTCTCCATCCATAATTGGTGTACTGCACCTGTAATTCTCATCTTGTAAATCATAGTTCTTGAACCTTTACCGTTCATATGTTCTGTTTCCCATTTAATCTCCTCATTCCAGCCATTTATCCTTCGTACAATCCCCTTCCGTAATAACAGTTTCCCTCATACTTCTACTGAAAATACACACGTAAAGAAAATGTGTTGATGGCTCTCCAACTCTTGATCACATAGTGGACAGTTTTTGTTAACTTGTAACCCCCAGCTACTCAATCTATCTTTGGTGTATAGTTTCCCATGCACTGAAAGATACAATATGAATCTCCATCTTGGGCATCCTTTGTTGTTGCATAATAATCTGCTCAAATTCTCTTTTGGAAAATCTCCTCTCAGTTGATTGTATAATCTCCTGATAGAGAATGTTTCTGCATTTATCTCCTTTCCAATATCCAACCCAGCTTCAATTATATATTTTCCAACCTATATTATCTTCCTAACAATCCATGAAGCTTGCTTCACATCCACGTGCCATGGAACCTTTCCTTTTATATAGTATACATGCACCCACCTTATCCACAACTTATTCTTCTTCTTACAAATATTCCATAAGTGTTTTAGTAGTGCTGCTCTATTCCATGTACCAAGGTTAGTGATATTCAGCCCCCTTTTAGGCCGATTTAGGCTGCACATTTTATCCCAAACTACCAATGCTTTCCTACTTGCATTAGTATCACCAGTCCGGAGAAATTTTCTGCAGATGCCTTCAACCAGCTGATAATTGTCTTTGGAAAAGGAAAGATCTGTGACCAGAAATATTGAATGGCTATTAACACACTTTTTATCAACTGTAGTCTCCCAGCATAACTTAGGAATTTCACTGTCCATTGTTTAACTCTCCCCGGTATTTTATCCAGCAAAGGTTGACATTGGTTTACTGACAGTCTTTTTGAGCTCAAAGGAACTCCTAAGTATCTAAATGGAAGTTCACCTATAGTAAAATCAGTTATCCGGATGATCTCCTGCTGCACTGCTGTTGGAACTCCACCAAAATACATGCAACTTTTACTTTGGTTTGCAACAAGTCCTGAAGCTTTTGAAACGTTGTTGAAACACTCATATAGTAGCTGTATGGATATCACATCACCTCTACAAAACAGTAACAAATCATCTACAAAACTGAGCTGGACAATACTTAGTTTTTCACACCTCGGATGGTAGTTAAAGTTAGGCTTCTCCTTCAATTGTTTCAGAATTCTAGTCAGATACTCCATTGCTAGCACAAATAATAATGGAGACATTGGATCATCCTGCCTCACCCCTCTTTTTGCTTCAAATGGAACAATAGGACTACCATTGATAGTTATGGAGTATGACACAGTTCTAATGCATTCCATAATCCACCCTATGAATTTCTTAGGAAAACACAGGCCAGTTAATACTTGCTCCAGAAACACCCATTCCAGTGAGTCATATGCCTTTTGAATATCAATTTTGACCATGCATCTAGGTGAGACTCCTTTTCTACCATAACCTTTTGTTGATTCATGACTGAGTAGAATATTGTCTATCAAACCTCTACCTGGAACAAAAGCTGTCTAGCTCTAATCCACCAGTGTGTTCATCACTTGCCTCATTCTGTTTGTCAACATATTGGATATGATCTTACATAGTATGGTGCAACATGAAATTGGTCTATACTCTCTTATTGAAGTTGGGTTCTTTACTTTAGGTATAAGAGTAACTGCTGTGATATTGATTGGCTTGAACATTCTCCCAGTGTTAAAAAAATCTAGGACTGAATTTACAATTTCATCTCCAATAATGTTCCATGCTTTCTTAAAGAAATATGCATTAAACCCATCTCCTTCTGGTTCCTTCATGTCATCTATACCCTTTAGTGCATCAATTACATCTTCTTTTGTGAAAGGAGTTATAAGCTGCAGTTATTGTCCTTTAGTGAGTACTACTCTATTCCTTATCCAGCCGGGATGAATAGCTGGTATGCTACAATTTGCAGAACCTAATAGATGCTTATAGAACCCAACCACTTCAGCTTCAATGCTTTTACCATCTGTCGAGACTTCTGCACTGTTGTTAATGAGCTTTGTAATCTGCTTATGTGATTTCTTTCCTTTCATGCTAGCAAAGAAGTAAGAACTATTAGTATCTCCCAACTGTAACCACTGTATTCTTGATTTTTGCTTGTATATGGACTCCTCAATCTTATCCCACTTCTCTAGTTGTATCAACAATTCTTTCTCTTCCTCAATCAAATCATTTGGTGTATTAGCAGTCTTTACTCTTCTTTGTATGTCTTTCAGCTCTTTCCTGATAGTACTTATCTTCTTTGTGACATTCATGAACTCTTTTGTGTTTAACTGTTTTAATGCTGCTCTTACATCTTTCAATTTCTTCCATACAGCTTCCATACCCCCATCCTTCAATTTCCAGTTGGTCTCCACAATCTTCCCAAATTCAGGGTGATCAGCCATACAATTATAAAATTTGAAGGGCCTTTTCTTGTTATCACAACTCTCCTCTATCTCAATTCCCAGTGGAGAGTGATCTGAGAACAAAGGATTCATTATATGAACTTGTCTAGGAGGCGTATTGATCATCCATCTATCATTAACAATTGCTCTATTAATTCTGCTCTACACATGGCCATTTGTCCATGTATATGTCTTTCCCACTGTAGGTAACTCTGCCAGATTACAATCTTCTATGACTTCTTTGAAATCCTTTGTTTCATTATCCTGCACTTCTCTATCATGTATTCTGTCATCAGCCCCTAGTATTGAATTAAAACCTCCCATTAACAACCAAGGCCCCATGTTTTGCCTTGCTACATTCCTAATTATTTCCCATAGTGATTTCCTATTCTGCACACTATGTAGCTCATATATTGCTGAAAAATAGAACTCCTTATTATTATTCAGAACTTTCACAGATCCAAGTATAATCTGAGAATAGCTCTCCAACACAGTATAATTCAGCACATTTGGATTCCATATTATCCAAATTCTTCCCTTACATGGACTTGACACACGAAACCATTTCCATCATGGCAGTAACTTTTCAATGATCTTATTTGCTTTTGTATCATTTACTCTATGCTCACATATTGTTATCATATCTACCTTATTATCCTTCATAAACACCTTTAACTCCTTGCGCTTAAATACTTTATTGAAACCCCTTACATTCCATGTGAAAATCATGTTGATATTGCTAAATTGTTTTGTTCCATCCTCTCCACCTCCACCCCTCTACTTGTACTGCATTCAGCTGCTCCTCTTATGATTTGTTCTTGTCCTACCTCCACTAGGCTGTTAAAGCCATTCAGAACTGTGATGTGCTGCCCAGATTATGGTACTTTTTGTCCTTTTGCTGCAGATTTACTCTTTACTTGTTGCCATATATATCTCCACTTCCTCCTCCTTTTTCATTATTCACCTGTTGCTCATTAGTTCTCATTGGTATTTCCTGTTGTTGCTGGCTTTGTAATCTAACTTCATTATTGATAGGCTTCGATTCTGTCCTCTGCTTTGTCATTGTCTTGTGTTGTTGGTCTGTTTTCTTCTCCACCCCTGCTGTATTAGTCTGTTGTTGTTGACAGTTATGGCCTATTTGCATACATCTTGACCAATATATTGGTTTCCAGTTATACCAAATCTCTTGTTTCATGATTCTGCCCTTTGGATCTTTTACTTTGATAGCATTTGGAAGCTCCTTAGTAACATCAACTTCCCCCAAAATTCTTGCATATGAAATTCTCTCGCCATTTGAAGTACAAGCATCAACATATATTGGGTGGCCTAAACCACTACCAATTTTACTCAAAGCACTTGCACTCCAACAAGTTAGAGGTAGGTTAGGCAATTTGATCCAAATGGGAGTTGTCTTCAAATCCTCAGCATCAAAGTCAAAATCAGTAGTCCATGCCTTCCTAATAACTGGTCTATTATTGAGCATATGAGGCCCTGAGTACATCACCATATCCCTCTCCTCCAAGCATGAGAACTTTATCACAAAATACCCTGCATTATGATAGTATATTTTTGGTTTTGTTGAGAAACTCTCCTGTCATGTTACAAATCTCTCCATAGCCCCAATAGAAGATGATCCACCAATAACATACACTAGTGCCGCATATTTCCATTTGGAGATTTCACTATCAATATCCTCTTGAACCAAGTCTACAATCGACTCTCCCTCAATGAGTGTAGGCGGTATAAAATTCAGATCCATACCTCGCTTTGCCAGTTTGTTCTCCTCAAACAGCATCAACCATGTCCTTCCTACTGTTTGTTCTGATTACAACTGTAATTTCCGCTGTGCACCTCCAGTCTGAGTTACTGTTTCATTGGCGGTTCCATTTTGAACACTCTTCAAATGCAGATCTACATTTTGAATCTGTTTTTGTTCTGGTCCTTTTGAGCTTAGATTCTTCTGCACGTGAGTCAGAGTTGTCCATGTAACAACTGGTGTTCTGCTTCCTCCACTTCAAGCTGGTAGGGTTGGCCATATCTCTAGATTCGTTGTTGCATGTTCCTTTCCTTTGCTTATTGATGTTTCCTCGACCAATTTCCTCTCAATTGTGATGTTACTATCCTTTACCCCTGCTTTAACTGATGAAACAGTACAAGCACCTCCAGTTGCTAGAGGTTTTGGTGTTACCATTCTCACAACTTCTGAGCTCCTACCTTCCATGGAGCTGTTATCTTCCTCAATTATCTGCTTAGTAGCCTTTGACGGTCAGCCTCGTGCTCTCCCCATTCCGGTGAGCAGGTTAGCAATTCACGCAAAGATGTGCCGAGAGAGAAAGAGTATAGAAGATTAGAATTAAGTGCGTTTTTTCCTTAATCAATACATGGAGTGCAGCTTAAAAATATTGAAGATTTTTGTTGTTTTAAGGAAGTACAGTTAAAGCTTACTAATAGGAAGTTAAAATTCTTCAACAGGTGGTGATGGATAATGGAATTCTCCAAGTGACATTATCAGTACCAGATGGTATTGTAACCGGAATCAATTACAATGGCGTTGATAATTTGCTTGAGATTCTAAATGATGATGAAACAAACAGAGGGTAAATCCATCAGCTATTTCTTTAGTCAAATGCTCCTGATTTTTTTTTCTCCTTAAGAAAAACATATATAAGTTCTCTTTTTCATCATGAAAATGGATTAACAAAGTTTCTGTTGAAAAAGGAATTGAATGTAACACTTGGTAAATGTTTTGTCTAGATACTGGGATGTTGTCTGGAGTTCAGCTGGGACTAAAGGAACTACAGGAATATTTGAAAGGTATATATACCCTACCCCAAGCCACTGACCTTAATTAGGGTTCCCAAAAAGTACTTTAAACAAAAACTGTTTGTAAAACCAAAATTATTTTGAGCAATAAGATTGTTTGACCAATATAATGTAGGCTCATATGCACAACCTATAAGGTCATATTGGACAGAGATGATCAAATAGAGGTTTCCTTCTCAAGGGAATGGGATGTCTCACTTCAGGACAAGCTTATTCCCCTAAACATAGACAAAAGGTTGGGTTCCTTTTGTTGACATTTTTTGACCTAGAAAAGAGAAAAGAGATTATACTTGATTGCTAACCACAAGTATGAATGTT
>MDKI01265736.1:0-42093 GCA_005239505.1 Nicotiana paniculata | reverse complement strand
AAAAGCACAATAGGTTTAAAACATGTAAATAATTAGATAATTAGGCCAAATATTAATAGTTAAGCGACCGTGCCAAAACCACGGAATTCGGGAATGCCTAACACCTTCTCCCGGGTTAACAGAATTCCTTACTCGGATCTCTGGCCGCAGACAAATCAAAACAGATTCAAAATCTCCTCGTTTTGGGATTTCAATAAATAAATGGTGTCCCGGAACACCGTCAAAATCCGGGTGGCGACTCTGAAAACTAAAATAAATCCTAAATCCGAATAATGTCACTTAAAGTGGAAAAATTCCCTTACTACCCTTCATCAATCCGGAGGGTAGCGGAAAAAAGAGGTGTGACACCTACGCTAGTCGATTCTTTTCAAAGTTCTCTCTGCTTAATGCTTTGGTGAAGATATCAGCTACCTGGTCCTATGTTTTGCAAAACGTCATGCAGATGAGACCCTTTTAAAAATTATCCTTGAGAAAATGATGGCGCACATCAATGTGCTTTATCCTCTTGTGTTGAACTAAGTTCTTTGACATGTTGAGAGAACTTTTTTTGTCACACAGTAATGACATACAATTAGGAAATACACCAAAATCTTTAAGTTGTTTCTTGATTCACAGCAGTTGAGCATAATAGGAAGCAGCTGCCACATATTCATCTTCTGCAGTAGAAAGAGCCACAGAGTTTTGTTTCTTTGTACCCCATGAAATCAAACATGATCCCCAAAAATGTTTCATCTCATATGTTCTCTTTCTATCCACTAGATAACTAGCATAATCAGCAGCAGCATACTCAACTAGGTAGAAATTGTCACCTAAAGGATAGTAGAGGACCAGGTCCTGTGTTCCTTTGAGATACCTCAGAATTATCTTGGCAGCTTTCAGATTATCACGACCCAAATTTCCAACCTTAGGGATCGCGATGGCGCCTAACACCACACTTGCTAGGAAAGCCAATAATAGAGTTCGATTAGCTATTTTCCTTTGATTATCCATTCAAACATAATAAAATAAATTTAAAGTAAACTTAATCTAATGGTTTCCAAAAAATAACTCCAAGCATAAAATAATAAGAAAATAAATAGACCGAGCCATGAACTAATTATATAAATAACTCTAAGACTACCCCAGGGTCTGGTGTCACAATTCACGAACCACTAAAGAATACTACAATCAATGGGAGGAAAGAAATAATATAATTGTTTTAGGAAAAATATAAAACAGTCTCTACGAACTAAGAGAAGACCCTCGGGATCTGCGAACGCCGGCAGATATACCTCGTGTCTCCGGATAATGAATAGCGGCTACTAAAACTCTCTATTGTTGGTCGGTACCTGGATCTGCACAAAAGAGTGCAGAGCATAGTATCAGTACAACCGACCCCATGTACTGAGTAAGTGTCGAGCCTAACCCCGACGAAGTAATGACAAGGCTAAGGCGGGGCAATTATAACTTAACTTGCGACAATATATGTATATAATAAAGTAATAAAATAATTCTACGCAAACAAACAAATATAACTGTAACAATGAATAAATAAAATAACTCGGTCGTCTATTCAAGGCATCGGCTGTCACCAAAATATCACACAACTTTCCAAGTTTCCAAACTTTAATTTAAAGTAATTGAATGTGCAAGATACTGGAAAATGGTAGGATAAAACAATCAACTTCCAAATCTTTGTAATAAAAATCAGTAAAGCATAATTATCATCCCTCATCACTGTCTTTTTGCGGCGTGCAACCCGATCGCACATGTCCACCCTTATCAATATCATTTATTTTCTCTGTCCACCCTTATCACTATCATTTAATTCCCCTGTCCACCCTTATCACTATCATTTATTTCCCCTGTCCTTATCACTATCATTTATTTCCTCTGACCTCCCTTATCACTATCATATCTTCCACCCTTATCACTATCAATTGATTTATTTATCAAAAAATTTCACAATTCAGGCCAAGCCTTTCAAAAAAGTTTATCTCAACAATTGTAAACAGAACACAGTATAGCTCACAAGCTGTATCCAATATTATTTCATATGAAACCAACCAGAATATATGTAAATATCGTAACACTGTCATCCAACTCAACATTTACGTACCATAACAAAATCAAGGGAACAACCAACACTTTTAACACGCGTGCAACAATACTTGGTAATAATCTAATGAAAACAAATAGTCAAGTAACATATGCAAAATAATTCAATTACGTACTTGAACATATTTCTAAAAGCCGCCTATAAATGAATATTTTCATCTATTCACTCATGATCTAAATTTAATGAGCTCCAAATAGTTTATCTTATCCTACCGTTTTACATTTTTAAAGTCTAGGGTCCTACTCTACAATATTATAAATACTTTTTTTTGTTTGTTTATTGGTCTAAGGTTTAAGACTTCACTAAACTTCAAAAGAAAAACATAAAAACGATAATCCAAATGCATTCTTGATCTATATAACATCAAGACAAAAGTACATGTGACTCTTATTCAGGTCTTAGATTTATTACAGCAAAGATCATCACTTGACCATATAAACCTCAACAATCATAAAATAGTCAAGTCCAAATAAATGGAAAACGAAAGACGGATCATGGTAAATAACAATTTGGTAGTGCATAGGTACTGTCACCTCACCTATACACTACACATAAGCAATTTCACATAATAATCAGGTTTGGGATTCCTATTCCCTCAAGTCAAGGTTAAACCAAGCACTTACCTCAACTTCGCAGGTCACTCAATGTTTAATTATAGTTTTTCCTCTTGAATTCACCTCCAATACACTCGAATCTAACCATAATTAACTTAATATCATTAATTAATGATAAAGGAACCAACTTTACTGAAAATCATAATTTTTCCTAAGTTTTCTCAAAAAAAGTTACAACCCCAGTCAAGCCCGCTTGGTCCAAACTCGGGATTCGGACCAAATTACGTTTATCCATTCACCCACGAGCCCGAATATACAATTATTTTTGAAATCCGACCTCAATTTGAGGTAAATATTCGATTTTTACAAAATTCTCTAATTCTACCCAAACCCTTAATTTTTACCATGAAAATTCTTAGTTTTTTATTTGAAAGTGATGAAAAATATTGGGTAATTGAAATATAACCAAAAAATGATTAGAGAACACTTACCCCAATCCCTCTGGTGAAAATCTCCCAAATCCGAGCTCTCCAACTCAAAATATGACCGAATCAACAAACCCTAGTTTTATATATTTTTCTGCCAGCTATTCTGCCCTGTTTCTCATACCAAACAATCTTGAAACTCGATTTTTATGTCTCCAATGGATTCCTTGTGAAATTCTGGTCAAGTTAGGCTTTTGAATCACTCCATTTGACTTTATAATGAATGAGATATATAGGTTTTAATATTTGCAAATAGTGCAAATTTCTAAATACGCTGCCAGTGGCAATTTCGTAATTAATCTGAAAAATCTGGCAACCTTAGTAAAATGACCATAAAATCTCCATACGATGTCCAAATTCAACGATTCTTTTTTGCTACGGATTTGTAATTACGATACGGAACTTCATTCAAAACAGAAATCGGAGCTCATTTGTTCAATATGATATCATTCATGCTTGAAGAAACGACGTCGAAGTAGAAGAAAAACGAGCACAACACAACTCAAACCTATTCGAAACACACCCGAGCCCTCGGGTCTCTAAACCAAATATGCACGCAAGTATAAAAATATCATACGGACTTCATCGTGTGATCAAATCATGAAAATAACAGTAAAACTATGAATTAAACCTCAAAACTCATCATTTTTCTCAAGAACACTTCAATTTCACTATCTCTCAATCGGATGTCCGAATCACATCAAATAAACTCCGATTCTCACCAAACTTCACAGTTGGTATTCAAATACTATAACAAATTTGTACCGGGCTCCGGAACCAAAATACGATCCCGATACCAGCGGTTTAAAACATTAATTATTTTCTTTATTTCATTAATAATTCAGCAAAACAATTTCTTTCAAAAATTGATTTCTAAGGCTTGGGACCTCGGAATTCATTTTTGGGCATACGCCCAAGTCCTATATTTTACTACGGACTTCTCGGGATCGTCGGAACACAGATCTGGGTCCGTTTACTAAAAATGTTGACTCAAGTCAACTAAAACCAAATTTTAATTCTAACAATTATTATTTCTTATATTTTCACATAATAGCATTCCGGTTCACGCCCGGACTACGCACGTAAATTGAGGTAATTAAAATTAGTGTTCTTATGGATAACAAGCCTAGAACAGAGTCATAATTCATAAAATAACCCCTTGGGTCATCACACATATGTGATTCTTTTAGACTTGACTGGAATCTAGCACATAATCCCACACTGAACACAATATCAGGTCTGTTGGTTGTGAGATACAAGAGTGAACCAATGATACCTCTACAGATGGCTTCATTCACAAGGGAACCAAGTTCATCCATGTTCAGACGAGTGGCAGTGACAATAGGAGTATCAATGATTTTTGAACTTTCCATCTCAAATTTCTTCAGGATCTCTTTAATGTATTTTTGTTAACTTATCATCGCTCCCTTCGGAGTTTGCTTAACTTGAAGACCTAGGAAGAAATTCAATTCCACATTATGCTCATCTCAAACTCACTTACCATAAGCTTGGCAAACTCCTCACATAAGGAATCATTTATTGCACCAAAGATGATGTCGTCAACCTAAACTTGCACCATCATCAAGTTCCTCCCTCGTTTCTTCAAAAAGAGAGTTGTTTTCAATTTTCCCTATTGTAAAGCCATTTTTCAGAAGGAACATATACGAGGAGCTTGCTTTAAACCATATAGTGCCTTGTCGAGCTTGAATACGTTTTCATGATACTCATAACATTCAAAGCCAGGTGGTTGCTTGGCAAAGACTTCTTCCTTTAAATACCCATTCAGAAATGCACTCTTGACATCTATTTGGAACAATTTAAATTTCATATGAGATGCAAAGACAATGAGAATTCTGATGGCTTCCATTCGTACAACTGGAGAAAAATTCTCATCATAGACAATACCTTCCTCTTGGTTATAACCTTGAACCATTAACCTGGATTTGTTCCTCGTTGTATTCCCAAACTCATCAAGTTTGTTTCTGAACATCCACCTGGTTCCTATAACTGTTAATTATTTGAAGGTCGAATAACCAGATGTCATACAATGTTCCTTTCAAATTCATGGAGATCATCTTGCATAGCAGTAATCCAGTCAGCATCTTTCAATGCTTACTTGATATTTTTGGGTTCTATTTGAGAAAGGAAAACTGAGAATGCAAACATGCTTCTCGTCTTTGATCTGGTTTGAATCCCTGAATCAAGAGGAGTTATCACATTCTGGAGAGGATGTGAACTATTGTGCTTCCAGTTGGACACCTGAATCTCATTGTGAGAAGACCCAGATTCCTATGAACGGGATCCATTGTTAGCATCAATGGAAGAGTGAGTGACACTTCTCCGTTTAGCATCAGGAGTTCCTTGCATGGCATCAACAACTCTAATTTCTGGTTCAATTATTGTAATGGAGGAACCAGGTTCATCTGAATCAGCTGGAGGTTCTGATGCATCGTCTTCATTAGATTCCTAGACCTGACTCATTAGATATGCCTTTCCATTTTACATATCAATAACTTCTCCTAGGAACCTTTGACTGCTCTCTATCTTGATCATTCTTATCATGTGAATCTTTTCCAATTAAGTGGTGTGATTCATCAAAGATTACATGTATGCTTTCTTCAACACATTGAGTCCTTTTGTTATAGACCTTGTATGATTTTCTTTGTGAGGAATATCCAAGAAAGATTCCTTCATCACTTTTGGCATCAAATTTTCCCAGCGCTCATTACCATTATTGAGAACGAAACATCTGCAACCAAATGTTCTCAGGTGAGTCAGCTTGGGTTTCCTCTTGTTCAGCAATTCATACAGGGTCTTGTTTAAGAGAGACTTGATCATGCACATGTTTATCAAATAGCAGGCAGTGTTCACCGCCTCCGCCCAAAAGCTTTTTGGTACACCATTGTCACTTAGCATCGTCCTTTCCATGTATTCAAAAGTCCTATTTTTCCTCTCTAAAACACCATTATTTTTTGGTGTTCTGGGAGCTGAAAAATTATGACATACTATTTTCAGCACAGAATTCGTCAAATTTTGCATTGTCGAGCTATGTACCATGATAGATCTTATGCTTACAACATTATGACTCATTTTCACTTGAATCTGCTTCGCGAAAGCAGCAAAGACTGGAAAAGTTTCATCCTTGGTTCTGAGGAATAAGGTCCATGTGAATCTGGAGTAGTCATCAACTATGACAAAAATATATTTCTTTCCTTCTCTACTTGGCACCCTCATTGGTCCACACAAATCTATATGAAGAAGTTCCAGTGGCCTCGAAGCTTACTTCCTTTTTTGGCTTAAAGGAGGACCTAACTTGCTTTCCTCTTACACATGCATCACACACCTTGTAATCCTTGAACCTTGACTTAGGCAGCCCACGAACCAGGTCCTTCTTAACCAGCTTGTTCAGCAGCGAAAAGTTTGCATGTCCCAATATTTTGTGCCACAACTCAGCATCATCATCAACATCACTCAAACATGTAAGATCGTTATTGTTCAAGGACCTAAAATAAGCAACATAGTTGTTTTGGAATCTTTTTTCCATTAGAACCACTTCACCAGCCATAAGATTGTTGATTGTTCAAGTCTTTTATAAGAATTCAACTTTGTTTCTATTGTCGCAGATTTGAGAGACACTCAGTAGGCTATATTCCAGGCCATTCACATAGTACACATTCTCAATTAAGTGAGTGAGTGTCTTCCCAACTCTTCCAACTCCCAGAATGTATCCTTTTTTGCCATTGCCAAAGGATACACTCCCACCTTGCAAGGCTTTGAGTGAAATGAAATCATCAGTACTTCCAGTCATATACTTAGAGCAATCGCTATACATATACCATCTTTGGCTGCTTCCTTTCACTTCTCCTTCATCGTCATCATCATCTTCATCCTTGTCAGATTTTTCCATCAGGGCAAAGATGGAGTCATATTCAGCTGCTTCGCTTTCAACGGCCATCATGGAGGTGTCGCCTTGTTCTTCATCTCTCTCATATTCACTGGAGGAATCTCCCCATGCAGCAAGAGCTTGTTTCACAATATTGTCAGCGATAACTTTTCACTCTGTCGGGAACTAGGTTCCTCTTGGGTGGTTTGTCTGTGTTGTGCTTGTTCTGGTCTTGCTTATGGAGAGGAAAATCTTTGATGAAATATCCTAGCTTCCCTCATTTAGGACTAAAGTCATAGCCTTTTGGTCTCCTAAAGCTACCCTTTTTCGGAGTGCCTCAATTTTTGCTAACCATTTTCGAAAATATCCTTGTCAAATAGGCCAAGTCAGCATCCTTACCACCTGAGTCATTGTTGTCTGCCTTGAGGACCAGGTTCTTCTCCTTTTTGGGTTATCTTTTTTCATGGTCCTTCTTTTTCTTCATTTCCTAGGTCTTTAGATTTCTAGTGAGCTCATCGAAGGTCAGATTTTGCATATATTTTGCCTCTGTGATAGCATTGACTTTACTCTCCCAAGAACCAGGTAATACACTAAGTATTTTCCTGACCAGTTTGTTCCTTGGAATGATCTCTCCTAAGGAGTGGAGCTCATTGATGATGGGGGTGAGTCAAGTATGCATAACCTGAATGGACTCATCATCCTTTATCATGAAGAGTTCATACTCAGTAGTGAGCATGTAGATCTTTGACTGCTTCACTTGAGTTGTGTCTTCGTATGCGGTTTTGAGAGCCTCCCAGATCTCCTTGGCAGATTGACAAGATGAAATTCTATTATACTTGTCTGGTCCAATACTACAGACGAGGATCTTCTTTGCTCGAAAGTTTTTCTCCATAGCTTTGCGATCGGCATGGTTGTACTCCTTCCTTGTCTTTAGGATGTCACTGATGAAAGCGAATAAAGGAAGCGAAGGTAAGAATCAAAATACGCCATGGAGAAGAGATTACTTATGAGCAAAAGGGGAGGACGAAATCGCAGGAGATTCAGTAGAGGATATAGAGCTGGTAAAGATGACCAGCAGAAGCCTCAACAGAGGAAGAATTCCGGGCTGACTCGCCAATGGTCTTCATGGGGACGAAGGGTCCATCACAGATGACATCCCAAAGCTCTGAATCTTCAGTCAAGATAAAATCATGCATCCTTGTCTTTCACCATCTGTAGTATTGTCCATTAAATCTTGGTGGTCTGTAGGTTGATTGACCTTCTTCAAAGTTTGGTGGAGCGGCCATGTGGATCCTTCCTAGATGTTAGCCTTATAGAAAGAAACTTCTCTAATACCAGTTGATCTAAACTAAGAGTCCATCAAACTGTATAGAGAACGTGGTTCTCTATCAGTTCCCACAAAACACACACACACACACACACAGTTGTAAGTAAATGACAACAGTATTTTACATGAAAAACTTCCAGCTCACGAGATTAAAAACCAAGACTTACACTTGTAGGATTTCAACTTCATTAACCGAGCAAACTTTAGATTACAACCTATTGTAATCTAGAGATTAAACTCTTAATCCCCCACCTACTTGCAATAACTCTATTGCAAGCCTCTTTGTAATGACTCTATTACGAAGCTCACCACTTGATTAACTCTAGCCAAACACAAACACACGATTTATGGTTTTACAGAATCCTAGAAAATGCTTCTCACAATGTTGAGTAGGAATTACAAGTAAATAACACTAACAAAGACACAACAATACTAACGACACACGATAAACTCAGTGCTGGGATCTGGTCCTTTGTTCTTCAAGCCTTTTCGTCAATGAAAGGCAGCATCACACTTGAGAGAAAGTGACTTAATAATTTAAGGTTTGCAGGTGTGTGTTCTCCCTTGCCTCATGTTGGTAATATATAAGTGAGGTCATTAGGATGATGCAAGCAAGTATCTGGTACAAGGTATGCTCCATAAAATGATTGTTGCATTGTTGCGTGTGCAGAAAAATAATGCAGCGACTTTAACAGCTGTAGGGAGTTGACTTGTACTGTCACCGGAGGAACTAATAGTCATATGTTCTTTCTGTCGTTTCTTTGATTGATCATGTTGGAACTTGTGCCAGATATGTTACTTGTTATTCTGAGCACTTTGAGGCTCAGTAACAAGTTTCCTATCCGGTTCTCATATGATGTTTGTTAAATCATCAAAATACAAAAGGCACATAATTTATCACAATATGTTCAGTGAATAATGTGATTGGATATTTAGTTTAGCTAAGTATATAATTAAGGTGTAATGTGCTGTTTCTCCTTCCTAGTAAAAGCTACATTATTGGATCAAAACATAAACATTACAAAGTTGGCCAATATTTGAACGCTCACTTTAAATCCTAATGAATGGTTTGTTCAGAAAGTTGAATTTTTCTTATTATTATGAGCATTGTAGACCATGAGCTTCATTTTCACCTCGTGAGAAATGGACTTAGAATTTGACAGGTAACGAGAAACTAAATTTCACGAATTCCACCATCAAGGGTGTATGGAGTAGTTGGGATTCCTCGTAAGAGTTGCGTTCGAGCTTTGAGAATCCATAACCTTTCAATAAGGAGCGATTTGTATCTCTTGACGAGCCTATTCGACGTAAATCCAGATTAATCAGAAACTTCAAATAGAAATTATTGAGAAAGTTTCGTGAATTACACCTTTACTTTCCCCAATTTTGGGTACAAGAGACACTATAGGAAATAAACACGAGATATTACTTAAATCGTGCAAATTAAATTAAAGAGCAAGGTTCAAGGAACTTGGAGTTACAAGCCACGAACATCTATATTGATTAGTATACTTGTACATAGAAAACTTTATATCTTTTTCCTTTTAGTCGGAGAAAACCTCTCTAGAAATGAAAAGTTCGCCCTTATCTTTTTTCCTTTTGGTCTGAGGAAGCAATGAAGAAACTTTCAATATAGTGTAGCACTTTGCCAAATATAGTGTTACATCTTCGAAAAGGTCAGGTAGAGTTGTCCAGCCTAAAAATAATTCTACTTCCTTTTTATCTACATATATAGGCTTTTTCAAGGAGAAAATTATAAGTTCATAGAACTTGGATGTAATGAGACTTGCTTTGCTTATATACAATCAAAGTCAAGCAGGAGCAGCCTCCAAAAAAGGCAAATTAAATGTCTCTATGCTTTCTGCTTCAACTATCTATTTACTCATGTGATCAAGTTGCAAAAGACATGCAAGATGGGACACACCAATGTTGGAGAGCACTTTGACCAAACAACATAAAATGGGACTTGCCCAACCTTTAGATGAAGAAGACAAGTGTCCCTTTATTCACTTTTACCATTTTTAGGTTCATGCAAAATGAGTCTGCAGTAGAGTAGCAAGTATTCTTTCATCCTTAATTAGAAGTCTCAGAAAGCACTTTACTTGAAATCTCCTGACACAAATTCAAATTTAGTCAGGTCTCAATGCTGGTACGAATACCGGGTGAAAACCAAAAAAAATCCAAAAATAGTCAGGTCTCAATGCTGATACGGACACCGGATGAAAATCAAAAAAAAATTCAAATTTGGTCAGGTCTCAATGCTGGTACGGACACCGGGTGAAAACCAAAACAAAAGTTTCATATAAAAGGATTAATAAGGCAGCCCGATACTAAACTTGCGATGTGTGTGGGGTCGAGGAAAAGGTCTGACCACAAAAATATATTGTACGCAGTATTACTCTACATTTATGTAAGAGACTATTTCTTCGATTTGAATCCGTAGAAGGAGTAAGTTGAGATAAAAAAATTTACACTCAGCAACATGATAAAAAAGACAGTTCTAATTTGATATCACCCGTGTTTGACTGTAAAATTGATTATCCAACTAAAAATGCGATGGTTGTACTGTTGTTGAGGTTCTTTCTTTCTTTTCCTTTTTCTTTTTTTGGCGTTTTTGGATGGCAGTCAGATTTGAATTGGGGACCCGTTAGACAAGACAAAATACATAGACTGCTACATAGATCAAATTCCTCTCACACATAAAATTATCTTATACACTCAACCTTTTAAAAGTATATCTATGACATACCACTTTTATAATTGACCAGTTTCACAAAACATGTCCATGTCACGCACCAATGGAGTTTCGACACGTCTCCTCGGAAAAAATACTTAGATTTACAAATCTACCCTCGTCTCCTTCCTTCGGTTTCTGGACTTTTTTTTCCGATTCAACTTTCTTTTAATTGTTTTTTTTTTCAAAGTCACCCTAATCAATTTCAATTCATTCCAAACATCAAATTTAGTTTCGTGCAACTGTTTTCACCAAGGACCTTGAATACCCACTTGGATTTGAACATAAAATTTCATATTCAAATGTAATTTCGACTTCAACCTTCGAAGCTTTGCCGGCAATGGTGATTTAAACATTACTCTACCCAAATCTCATCCCAAACAGTGATAACAACTCAAATTTCGATCTCAAAACACCACTCTTTTTAAAAACAAACTCGAATCTGTAGTTTGCATCAATGGATAATAATTGTGTGGATTGGAATTTGAAAGCAATTGCCGATTTTAAAAGACTTTCAATAATGAGCAAAATGCAAAAATAGTTACTGAGTTCTAGGTTGATGCGAAGCTGAGATCTAAAACTTATGCGGATTGTTTGCTCTTTGGAATTGATTATGAACTAACCCTTGAGCTTAAAACCACTTGAACGCATTGATTTCAGGAGAAATTCTGACCTTTCGTGGTTGAGTTCTTATGACTTCGAAATCGAGTTAAAGTTTTTAAGATTTTTTACTTTTTAATTTTTTTGGAGTTCACTCACCCTTTTTTTGTGTATAACACACGAGTGCCAGTGAAGCAAAGTAATGTGTCATAGACATATTTTTGAAAGGTCGAGTGTGTTAGATAATTTTCGCCGTTAAAAAATGTATAAGAGGAATTTGGTCCGTAATTTAAATGGCAATCTATGTATTTTGCCGTTATACAATGTTATTTCATTGAGAACCTTCCTCGTCTGAAAACTTAAAGCTATAGAAAAAGTGCACCTTTAATTACTAGAAAAACAGCAATGCCAACTGCCAACTTTAGGTTTTTTTTTATTTATTTATTTCTCATCCGTTATCCGATCCGCTATTGGGGTCTGACTAATTCGGATTCGTACTGAGGGATAAAGCGTTCCCTAACAAAGACGACTTCATACTCAGTAGCTCGAACTTGAGACCTCTGATTAAGGATGAAAGAGTATTTAGCACTCCACCATAATCCTTGTTAGTACTGCCAACTTTAATAACTACTCCTTCCGGCTTCAATTATTTATTATTTTAGAAGTTCAAGATAAACTTAATTATTTTATTCTATAATACTCGTAGTAGTAATTGTTATCGAAAACTACAAGCATTTTAATTATAAGTTAATATTATGATTGTACAAAATACCAATTTGACTTAAATAAAGGTAATATAATTAAAAATAACTCTTAAGTTTTTTTAAGTCGCGTGCAAAAGAGATTTGAGGCATATTTACATAATTACTGGTTTTGCCCTTCATCATTAACTTAACATAGTCGTAATTTGGCTGGGAAACAAGTTATTTCATGATTAATTATTTTAAGATTAATTATCCCACCCTCCCATGGGGATAAAAAAATATTATAATCCTGCGATATCTTATTCCAAAATTAATTATACCACGATTTTATCAAAGCAAATATAGATAACTTTATCTTAAATTTAATTCCAAAGTTAATTATCCATTATCCCTCGTATCAAACGAGTCTTTACACTACCACTGAATGATTAGTTATTCAGTCCTCATTTGTTTGCACTTAATGTAGGTCTGAATCTTAATCATTCAGATCTCAGATATTAAGTGTGTTTGTTTTTAAAGTCTGAATCTTAATTATTCAGATCTTAATCATAAGTGTGTTTATTTTTTTTTTACTTCACAACCACTTAATGGGTCTGAATAGGTTCGTATGATTAAGATCTGTAACAGAGACTTAATTTCATTAAGATGCTATCAGAGATTCATTATTAACTGCCGCCACCACCTACCATTATCAACTACCACCACCACCACCATACTCAACCATCACCACAACCCCACCACCACCATCACGCCACCATCATCCTCAATCATAGCCGCCACCATTATTGACCATCACCACTCACTATCCCCACCACTCCGACAACCATATATTATTCTCACTCGCAATCAACACCTATCCACCTCAACTACTACAACTGACCACTCAATCACCACCTACAACCACAGCCGACACTACCCATTATTATAACCTACCACCACTCACTTACCACTTTTCTTAGTCACAACTAGTACTACCACCCACATTTATTAACTATCACCACCCACTACCACCATCCTCAATCATAAGCGGCACCACTAGCTACTAGCATGAACCACCATCATCAACTAAAACTATCACCAACCACCGTCTCTATGACCCGTTAGCCATCACCACCAACAACTATCATATTTTAAAAAATTATATAGTCTATTGATAAAATATTAGATTAGTTAGTATTTTATTTGAATTTTATATTTATTAATTTTCAAATAAAGATAAATTTTATATATTCAGATGTTAACAATCAAACAGTCTTAATTATTTCTATTAAGATCTTAATACACATCTTAATATATTCAGATGTGTATTCAGATTCAAACGTCTTAATCTTAATAAAAAAAATGAGGCTCGGTACCCGCTTTGTTGACCGAACATACTCTGGTTCCTTGATTCTCCAGTCGTACTAACTTACGTAATACCGTTTAGATTTTGAAAATGAAATTTCTTAATCAGATATAAAATCTTTAAATTATTTTTTAAAAAGAAAATTGACATAAGAAAAAATTACATAAAAGTACTATAAATAACAATAAATTAATATTTAAAAAGCATATAAAAAATGTTCGATCAAAGAAAAATTCGTTTGACCGTGAAATCCAAGTATTATATAAATTAGGACGAAGGAAGTAATTAATGCTATAAGTTAGGACGAAGTAAATTAGTGTATGTCACTAATTTGAGAGCCTCAAAGGCAAATATCAACTTGTTGATTTTGGGTGTGACCCTTCGACCAGTTAGTGACATGATCAGGATGAGTCACTTCAATGCTTTATCATGTTGGGAAATAATGGCGAAATCAAAATTTATTAGGAAAAACGAAAATATAGATTAAAAATGGCAAAGACAATGGACCATAGTTAGGACCATTTTTGGAAAAATATTTTTAGTAGGCGTTTGAACATATACAGAGATAAATTTAGGATTTGAAATTAACGGGTGTCACAATTTCTTTTCATGTATACTTTATAATAACTAATATGAAATTTAGGAATGTTTATTCGATTTTTTTGAGTTGATTCGGATCAACCTAATAGGTATTTTTTTATTTAAAAACTTAAAAATTACATCTCAGATATAAAAAAACAAACGTGATTAGAATTTTAAAATAGGATCACACCCTTATTATAACACATAAGTAAAATCAACATTTTCACTGAAAATTACATCTTTTCTGTATATGAAAAATTAATTTACACAAGTAAGATAACATCCTCAAAAAGAGAATTAAATGAATCAGAATAAGAAAATTTTAAAAAATATTGTCCATAGATAAATTATACCTCATAAGCCTAAATTAGATAAACTACAATTTCTCATTAATCAAAATCATAAATCGCATATTTTTTAAGCAATGGTTACGAAATTATAGTAAAGTGATTTAAATTATATCTAATAACCATCAAATTACACAATTTTTTATGATATAATAAAAAAGATGAAACATTTTGATCTCAATCCAAAATTCTCATTAAGACCCAAGTTTTTCGGATTTGAAAGAAGAAAGCTCATAAATTTAATTAAGAAGATTGCTTATGTTATATAATTTTAAAATGTAGGAGTCTTTTTTTTAGTGTTCTTGATAGAGATCACATACAAATAAAATAGAGGAAAGAAATATATAAAATAATAATAAAACGACAGATAGAAAATTAGATGGTAGCCGAAAAGGGAAATGACTGGAACAAAAGGAAATAAAAGCACAAAGAAAAGAGAAAGTCAGACAAGGTTCAAGATAAATTCAACTTGAATTTTACACACGAAAAAAACTTTCAAAAGTTTTTCCAGCCATGGCACCTTTGTCTATTTAATGTCGCGGGTGGCAGAATCAGATAATTAACCTAATTTAAGATAATCTCAACATAGGCATATGAAAAATTTATCATTTTACCGGGTTCCATGCCACCCCTTCTTAAAGGGGTGGATCCTCCCTTGAACATATATTTGGTTGAAACTTGAAAAAAAGTGTTTTTGAAGGTATGTCAAAAAATAATTTTTCGAAATTAAAATTGTGTTTGAATATATACTTGTACCTTAAAAAATTAATATTTTATTAGTGGAAGAAAAAATTTTACCTAATTTTTGTCAAAAAATTAATTTTTTTGACAAAAATTAATCAAATTCCTTGAACAAACAATGTTTTTAATTTTTTTGGAAAGAAAGTGAAAGAAAATTTGTACCCAAACGGGTGCTTAGATAAAGGATTGATGTAGTTTAAAAATATTTGAAAGAGAGGGGGAAGGGGGGGTGGGAGTGGGAGGAACTTGTTTATTTAGAAAGCGTCTCAAGGCAAAAAAAAAAAATCCGAATAAGTTTTTGAAAATTTTCGTCCAATTTTTGAAAAGTTTCGATTCAAAAACGGAAAACCGAAAAGAATTAAAGGGTAAAAATCTAGTCTAGGTGCGTTTGTTTCAAAAAGAGGTGAAAGAGTTTTTTCAAGAATTGTTTTCAACCAAACGCAATTTGGGAAAAGTTTTTCAAAATGTTAATAAGTTGAAATACTACCCGTATAGCACCATTTCTTTTACATAAACTAAAATGGTAGCTTGGTACATAAGATATCCCGTGTTCGTGTATGGTCCGGGAAGGGTCGTACCCCAAATGAGTATGATGTAGACAGTCGTCTACCCGAAAACATTAATAGTTGCTCCCACAGCTCGAACATATAACTTATAAGTCATACGAAAACTATTTTATCGTTGTTTCAATGTTCTCCTTCATTTGCATAAATTGAATAATTTTTTTGAAAAGTTTTAAAAAAAAGCTTTTTAGAAAATTTCCAACATTTTAGAAAAGGATTGCACAGTTTTCAGAATTATTTGCATGGTATGTATTTGAGGCGACTCTTTAAATTCTGTTATTCTCAGTCCACACAAATTTTAAGACCCTATGAGTGTGTGCAAAATTGTGGACAAAATTGGGTGTTCTCCCTATGAGTGTGTGCAAAATTGTGGACAAAATAATTATGGATATCAATTTATACATATCAGGTTGTTTTCTCTTTCGATATTTGTTAAATGTATGTTTAGATTCTAACAGAAAGTTTAGAACTTAAAGTATGTCCTAATGAGGCAGGGAAAAATGTCAAAAGTATCTGTTTGCAATAAATTTTCAACATACGAAAAGTAAATTGCAACTACAAAAGAATAAAATGATTTTATTAATAAACATTGCGGTTACATCTCTATTTATTCCTTGATTCTTCCTCTGAATTGATCTCCGTAATTCGAGGACTGGATCAACGTATTCTCGAACGTAGGATGATACGAAACCCTCTGGATTATTTGATCTCCATGAAAGCCGATCATTGTATGGATATTCTTCTTGAAGTATTTGATTATCAAGAAGAACATCTATTGATCACGACATTATTTTATGCCTTGATCCTTTTGTGAATATCCAGAGAATTTATGGGATTTTTGCGACCCTCTTCAAGGGAATATGTATCCCTTTATATAAGTTTGTGTTAGGGTTTAGGGTAGAGTAACTTCCAAGAAATCCTGATAGACTCCTAGGATTTCAAGAGTCTTGTAGTATCTTGAATTTAGAATTTAGCTTGATCCTTTAAAATTTCGATATCTACAGTATCTTTTATGTAACTTGGATAACTGAGTGATTAATCTTGTGACGACCATGACAGAGGGCGGACTGACGAGTGACGAGAACGGGTCAAGAAGGACTGACAAGATTTTAAAGAAGGGGTGTACATATCACCTTAGACGAATCCCACATCGGAATGGGAGAGGAAAGTGAAGAACTTTACGAGGCATGACTCGAGTTCACATGGTACGGCGTTTTTGGGCTCGATAATGGCATAGCCTAAGGGCAAACCCGTAAGGTCTGTTGGGTCAAAGTGGACAATACGTGCCATGGGCTTAGATCGTGACAAATCCTGCGGCTATTTTTAATTTAAATGCTTGGGCGGGCGTCTATTTCGGTTAATTCTTCATTATTATAACAGATTTTGGACCTCTCCTTCCGAGAAATGTTCTTCCCTTATCTTAAACTACAGTAAATTAAAGGAAGGAGGATATTGTGATTAAACATTTTGAGACCACATGAACTTCAAAGCATAACTTGTGCATATATAGTCAAATCTCTTATGGTAAAGAACAAAGTTCTTATCACATAGAAAAGAAGAGAACGTCAATGCTAGTTTTCGGTCGATTGAAATAATTGATTAATGATACATAAAATATATTGAAGTTTATGAGAATTTGATTCTTGAGGCAAAAGCAATTTTGTTGAGTTAACTGCACAATGCAAGTAATATATATATATGGTGCACCCGATAAAGAATAAAATTTGAAGCCAATGAACATAAACCAAGAATGTCTCATCATAAAAATAATATGAGTCGACAAGTCTTTCCGAAGTTTATACCATAAGGCGGAGCTAGAAGAAAATTTTCTTTCTATTTAAAAATAAAACGCCTTTCGAGATTCTCTTTCTAATTCAATTTCCGGGTGAATTTAGGTTTATATTCAACAATATTTGAGTGTATAGAATATGATCTCTTTCAGAATATGATTTTTGATTAGACCAAAATGAGCAGTCTTGTCCATATGTGTACATTGAATAGGAGACGTACTGAAGACTGAAGATACTGAAGAACATTGACAAGATCATAATTTCTACCAAATTATTGGACTTGTTATATATGGTGCCAATATTAGATGAACCAAGGAGCAATTTGATGAAAGTTTAATGTCACTTTTAAATTTGACAAGTGGCATTCTTTGCTTACAGCTTGTTTGGATGGTTGTTACATATCGTTTCATAATGTATCGTATCGTATCGTATTGTATTGTACTGTACCGTTTGATGAATATAATGTTTGGATAGATTGACGTTTGCCGTTGTTTCATGATACACGCACCATCAATATGAAGAATAAACTTGAAATATTATTTAAAAAAATTATGATACGGGGTAAAGTTATAATATAAAAAGGTAGAGTAAATGATAAAATAAAATTATTTAATAATAATGAAGGGTGAGATGAGAGAAAGAGACAAGATAACGACGTGACCACACCAAATTGGTTGTTACATAAAGTGGCACATTTCATTGTTACTTAACGACGGATTTAATGATACGATACAATAAAATTTAAGTATCAATCAAAACAAACATCGTATTTCACATAACAATATGATACAATACAATAGGTAATAACCATCCAAACAAGCTGTTAGAAACCCCTAAATAGATGTTTTGGTCATTAACATCTACTGATCCACATGCGTTAACTTAAGATAAAGAATTACACCTAGAATTTGGAAACAAACGATACTTTTTTTTTGTAATAATTTAAATTTAAAAGGAGTTTCTTAAGATGTTAGTATTTGTTATGAAGCCCAAAAGTAATGTTAATGTGAAATTCAGATAATTAAGAAGAGTCATTGCGTCATAAAATATTAGTAATTACTTGATGAAATTGTTAAAAAATTCCTAATAGTAAGCTACTAAATGTATTATGAGATGATATGAGTACCACAACATAACTAAAGTAACAATTACCTCTCCAAGATACAATAAATATTATCTTATTTTCAACGAAGGTATGTTATGTTTATTATTCTGAATGAATAGTGTAATATGCTAAAGATGTGACGATTAATTGATAAAAATTATTCTTAAGAACTTTCAGTCTCAACTTTAAAATACTACTCTGTGGTTATACTGCTTCTAAGATAGTGTGATTAGACTCTTTTAGGTGACATGAACAGGATTTCACGATGTTATGATTCCTCTGTTTTTCTTTTCCTTTCCCAAACATGAAGAAGTTTGAAAATAATTGGAGTTAGAACTTGAACTTTATAGATTCTAATTTTTAGAATAGTAACATTAAATGTTACTGCTACTTAATTCTGAATTTAATTTTTTATATATTTGATAAATTTCTTAATACAAATATAAGTTTTGACTAAAGCTACTAATTACGCCGAACCGTACTCAACCTTGTAGCTATGTCCCAACAAGCGTAATGGTTCTTGAAATTCTAATATGTACATCAGAAATGGCTATCGATACAAATATTTATAGTAACTTTTTTAATGATTTTCTGTATTAGAGAAATTTTACTTCTAAGTACTTATTCTTAGTATATGCATAACCTTATCTACTATTGTCTTCATATAATAAACAATTCTCCAATAATTATGCTCATTGTCGTGTACTCCTGAAAAAAAAGAGTGATTTATATTTGACAACCCCACATTAACCTTTTCTTATCCATCTCACGAAAAAAAAAAAAAGTTAGATTTATTCTTTGGTCGTGACTCGTCTAGAGATGGCGGACATTAGTTTGCCAAGTATTTGCCAAACTAACAATGTTATGAATTTGAATATAGGACTCTGGTTTATTGTAGGTTTCAGGTTAACCAAAACATTGAGTTTATAGACCAACTTAACATTACTTTTGGGTCGAATGGTCTCTGAGTGCAGCCAAATGGTGTTAGTGCGAAAAAGTTTGAACTTTAAACACTTCACTCCCTAATTATTCTTTTTTATTAGTAGGAGTTTTAGTCTGAGAATCAAAAACAAAATTTTACTATCCGATAAGTCCATTTAGAATTTTAGATTGTCTACTAGCAAGGCAAGGAAATTGGAATGACGGCCACTCCTAAGACGAATAAATCAACTAATTCCAACAGATATAACAAAAAAAACTGGGTGATTTCTTTTAATCTACCTACTTCTAGCTAGCTGAGTTGCTACTGAAAGATAGCAAAGATCTTCATGAATTAGTCAAGGAGGGCCTAAACTGGCCCGAACACCATTGTTGACAGAAGGTATTGGTTTTTATGCACAAATAATCAAGAACTTAAATGGCAATGCTTACAACCAACTGCTATACACATGAGCAGTAGAGTCGTCACAGCTCATAATTAGCTAAATGAGCTCGTTCAAGCAATATCAGTCCATACATTGTAGTTAGCAAAAGAGGCCATCCCCTCCAACCATACAAACTCACCACCCCAAACGAGCTCCCTAGAAGACTCATGCAACAGCGCAAAACATCCGTAACAATACTGATATAGCAGCGGAGGACACTATACATGCACATAGGAGCTGAGCCTAATGCAAAGCTCCACATCACCCAAAACACAACAGCTCTCATTTATAAGCCAACGTCTAACTAAAGAGAACAACTCTCACAGTTCCATCCCTTGATCTGTCAACAATGCGCCTAGTCTAACTAGCTAGTTTCGTCATCTTTCTTCCCTAGTCTCTCCACAAATTGCCAAGTTAAATTATGAGCCGAAGCTACCCCCACCACCACCAAATAAAAAAAAACAGGACGTTCCATCTTCTACCTCCCTCAGTCCCTCTTCACCATCAAGCTTCCAGCTGAGCATCTGAGCCCAAAACCTTCTACCTCACCTAAGTTCAGCAGCTTCACCTGAGCTCTTCTCTATAGGTAAAAACATGTCATCACCTGTCAATTAAGCAATAACAATTGATTGAATCCCAAAGCTACTGCATTATTCAATATATAGTTAAAGTATCACGGTCTCAACTCTAGAAAGTTTGACTAACACATGATATAAGACAGTTTTCTTAACCTCCTATAACAGTTACCCTCATCAGATAAGGAGAAAAGTATTGTGTTATATTCATCAAGCATTTGGGTAACGAAGATGATCATATATCATATTTTAAGCAGTTGCTTGAGACTTTTCAGATTCCTGCAGTTGCTTCCACTGCTCTGGAGTTAGAGCTTTTGTAATAGAGAGAGCATGGATTTCCTTCATCTCCTCAGCCAGTGCACCATTAACCAGTCGGTGCCTCTCCAGCAATCTTTTGCCTTCAAATTGTTCAGTCACAATGACAATCGAAAATTTTGCACCACATCTGAAAACAAGAACAAGAATTCTATGTCGGAAAAGAGAACCAAAAAAGGCATGGAACTTTAAAAGCAGTTTTGTAGTTCTCAATACAATCCATGCCTCGGAACTTACCCCCCAGATGTATCAATCACCACCTGACAAAAGAAAAAAAAGGAAACAAAACAATGCTTAGGGGATATTACTGGGCAAAAAGAATCGAATAAATAAACATGTGAAGGTTTTTGAGGTGTTTGAAAGAGAAATTAAAGCACATGAAGTAATGCCTGAGTGCTTTTGATTATCAAATACTCCTTAAAGAGCAGAATTAATTGCCACGTGCATTTTAATGTGTGGAATTCTAATAAACTACTCCTTCTACATCCCATTCAGGACTCCCACTTAAAAATAATTAAAAGGTAACATCTTGGTTAGTGGATTAGAATAAGTGATTCTTAAGATAAATACTTAAAACAGAGTACTAATGCTGGTGAAATATGTGTCATCTGATGGCATTGAAATGCAAAATTCTGTTAGAAGCACTAAAGATTGATAAAGTTTTACGACAAATTAAGATCATCTACATATGACTAACAATAAAATATCTAATTTGACTCAATGGATTCACATCCCACAAATCCGAATAATGTCAATAATGCAAGAAATCAGAAGAATTGATAGCAGAAACTGCACCCCAAGGGTGTGGCGTAATGGTAGTGAGGTGAGAGGAGAACCATGAGGTCTCAGGTTTAAATCCTAGCGGAGGGCCGGAGGCAAAATAAACATTGGGGATTTCCTTCCATCTACCTAAACCTAACCTTATAAAAGATAATTGTGCACGCTCACCTAGTTCAAACCTAGAAACTACCTCATCTTAAGTTATCCACAATTAACATTGAGTAGGAAAATTCTTCTGGTTATCTAGGATTATATAGCAGGAGGTTCAGATGGACAAGCTCTCTTCTTCTTTTTTTCTCTTTTTGGACAATTTGTAATATTGCATTAGTCTCCTGTATTTAGTTCCCAGTCAATTAATTAGATTGGTTATGGTTCCTACCATCTGGGCAGAGGAAAGAAATGGAAAGAGATCAAGTTAAGCAGCATATGTAGTAATCATCTAATGTAAAGGAAAAGAAAATATTCACACCATGGGTATTGAAGAATTCCTACAAGCAGCACACAGGAAAAGAAGGATTCACGAAAAGACGATCTCAAAAAGAGAGGAACAGATACTACGGATTCGTATAGCAAACACAACTACATTGGAATTTGGTACCAAGGCAGAGTTAACTGATCAAGGGTACAAGGAAAAGGCATGGAATTCCATATATCTCAAGAGTAGGAAGTACAAGCAAGAGCATCAATATGCTAGTCCAAATGTGCATATAACAATCTATAAGCAGATGAGGAAAAGCAACTCTATTCAGTTAATAAACAACGAACAACTATCACAGAGAAGGATAATAGACAAATAACTATAACATGCCAAAGAAATACTGGGGACGGAATACGTATGTGGCTTGTCTAGATCAAAGTACAAATTATTTATTCCATGTGAAGTTCCTCTTCTCCAATCTACAGCTGATCAGTGTCTGCTGCTTATGAGGGACAGGATATTAACTTCAAGATGCTTGCCTCAAAAACCTACATTCAGTTCTACTCTCCTAATTATGCTCACTGCAAACTCATACCTTTGTTCCTTAAACCTGACATAGCTATAAGATCTTTTCTTTCACACTCATTTTTCGAAAGTTGGTTGAAACGATAATGCTTCAAAATAACATGTTCTTGAAGCTTTTATTATTGAGCACCTTTTATGTTTATAGATTGGCATACAACAACGCTTCATTAGATACAGTAAAGAAGAGTAACGACCTACATGACATATGTCTCTCTTATTGACATAAAGAATAGGTAGTTCATATATGTACATTCTATGTATTCCCAGAGGCAGATCCAAGATTTAAACTTGAAAGATTTGACCTTTAAGGAATTACTACTTAACTCAATGTACTTCTAATATTATGAGTTCGGATCTAATATTTGTTGAATTTTTAGTGGGTTTTCCGTGGCAAAACTACTGGATTCAAAAGAACCTGTTGTGTTGTCGAGGAGCTGCATCCACCACCTGTATTCCCAGAAAAAGAGAAACTCTCTCAGTCTCAGGTTCCTCAATGATTTAAGTTTCTCTCAGCTAGACCTTGATATACCTGAAATCTTAGTATGCTGGGATATGGTCTTAAGATAGGGTTTTAATTAAGCACTTTTTCAGTGCATACTCCACCAACAAGTTCAGCTCATCCTTTAGAAAATCATTTCAACATAAAATGTTTTAACTCTCTTCATTTCCGAGACAGGCAATTTGTGACTAGCAATCAAAATCAGGAAACCCTCTCATACTCAGGGAAACTTCACAACAAATGAGCTATAGCTCACCTGCCTTCCCTAACTTCAAGCAAATGTACCAGGGAATGTACCAAATAAGTAGTACAGGGGATAACATTTTATAGCTTTCTGCATTTCCAAGAATTCAGCTGCAGTCTAAAATTAGCAAGATACCTAGTAGAAAACATAGTTAAACAAATTTGCGAAGTAACGAGTAGATCCCAAAGTCATTCTTCATAGCTGGCTTTGTCCTTCTCACATGCTACTTATGCTAACCAGAAAACGAAGTAAGCTAAGCAACCTCAAAATTGTTTTACATAATTCAACATTCCGAAATCCAACTCCATGCCTAATTCCTCGCCCGACTCTTAACACACTTCCCACACAGATTCCCACATGTGGTAGTTTTCCCCTGGTTATTGCAACAGAGCTCTTAAAATATTTACATAACCAATTAAATGAATTTTGTTTTAATAAAAGTGTTGCCAGGGCCAAGTTGTCCGTTGTCCTGGCCAACTTGCATACACTAGACTATTCCACAAGGTACCTACTACCTCCCACCAGCACAAACAGGTAACTCTTGTCACTAAAGCTTAGGCAGATAGGAAGAAATAAATCACTTAACCTTTTTGTCTCCACTGAGATTTGAACTCTGGTCTCATTGATTTTCACCCACTCCATCGACCACTACGTCACATACTTGGGTGCAATACCAACTAATGGAAATTCGCACCTAATAACCATATAGCAGTAAAGAGAATACTAATATACAAGCTTGATGGAATTTGAACCTACAAACCTCTTGGTCTCATCTCTTCCACCTCAACCATTAGGCCAAGACGAAAATTGGCTATCATCTATTTCTAGTGTTAGAAATTACAGTTTATATGCCAAAGTGAAACCCTACAAAATTTGGATTGCAAAGTGGCAAATCCCACAAATATCAACTTCCTACTGCAGAACCCCAAGCAGAGCAGATTATAAGTTAACGAGGGGACTGCTTCAAGATTAAAATCCACTAACAAATCAAACAAAAATAAATAATCCCAGAAACACTTATTCTCGAAACATTCGTTAACAAATAACGGCTTCCAACATCACCAGCTAAATACAGATAACAAAAACTTACACAAAGTTATTTTCATATCAGATATTTAGTGAAAAACACCTTGGCGGACACAGTTTGCATGGTTGCCCCCGTCCTTTCTTTCTATCAGTCTCACCCAGCAAGCCACCCCAACCCTACAGCCAAAAAAGGTAAGCGCCTAGCGCGGCTCCTATTATTGGCGAGCGATCTCCTCTACACGTTATCTTTGGGCGTTTTACTCTTTTTCAAAGAGATGAGTATTAGAACCTCAGAGTATTCGGATGCACGTGCTTTGGTAAAATTCCATCTCCTGCACAAGACAAACTTTCAGTAGGTGTGTTGGCTGGAGGTAGCAGGTATACCGTGGAATTAGTCGAGGTGCGCACAAGCTGGCAGGAATACCTCAGTCATCGGGAAAAAAATGAATTTTTTGTTGTTGAAAATACTCAATTCCTTATTACATAATGACTCACCTAAAACTTAAAATGTTTTCGGACCTATTTTTGCATAATCATTTATATATTATAGCAATCAAAATTTCTGCATTTGGGAAAAGTCCCATTACAAGGCAATATCTTCTCATATCTCGCTTAGTTCAAATATCACTCGACAAATCATTTAATTTGAGTGGTAAATTCAAACCCAATAGCAATTCACTAGGTTTTAACAAACTCTAAAACCATGATAACCTCAAGTGCCTGTTTAGTAAAGATTTCCTATTATAACTAGTAGGTATCTCAATAAATTGAAAGAACACACAAAATACATGAAATTAAAAAATTAAAAAAAAAGTCATATATAATATACGGAGTATATGCAGGAATTTTTTACCAGATGAGAAGGGTTTAGCTTTGCCATTAGAGAAGATTCAAGCTGCTCCTTTGTCACCCCCATGATCCAGACCTGTATCTAATTACAGTTACAACTTGCACTGCTTTGGTTTGCTTTTGCCCTTCGTTGTGGTTCTCTTTATATTACAGGGAATTGCAAAGGCTGTGTAGAAAGGTCAAATATGAGTATTTTTTGGCAAGTCAAATATTATTACTAGATGGTAACTCAGGCGTCAAAATGGTTAAAAGAAAATAGTTACTCTCATATTATCTACTAAAAAATGGGTTAAATAATAAACTTTTTAAAAACGGGTCAAATATGAATAAGAACTATTATTCATTTAAAAAATAGATAATCAATGGGTCTAACTTTTACATTTGTAAAGCCTCAAATTGAGGGTTACTCAAGTTAGAAAGATTAAAAATTCTCACAAAAGTGATCATATGCAAGAAGTCATGAATAATATAATTACCCATATTATTTGCATGTTAACCCATTTTTTATCCGTATTAAATATGAGTCGGATCGGATAATTTATCCATTTTTTCATTACCCATTTTCAACCCGAACAATATCCGACCCCCTCGCCGGTTTGCCACTCTTGATCGTAAATAATAGACTTTGGAGTAGAAAGGTCTAATGTTCCGACTTACATTGTTTTTTACTATAAGTTCTAAAAATTTACTACATGTTATGAAATATTATATTATACAGTGGATGTCTGTAACTGTTAAAAAGTTACTCTCACTACTCTTCTCCATTAACCTCCCACTACTTCTTACAATTATTGTTGTAACTCTCACACCTCTATAATCTCCTCCCCGTGATCTCAATAGTTAATACCATGTCCATGGCATCCCATTATATTACCTAAATATCATCCTATAAATAGAGGGTTTGGGCATTACATTGTACACACTTGGAAAGCTGGGTGATTGAGGTGTGTGATTCGCAAGTTTTTTACTTTCTTTACACAACAAAAACAAAGGCATGATAGTACTGTACTCAAGTGCTCATGGTGCTTTGGCCCTTCTGTGAGCTTTTATCGAGGAAAGTATTTTCTTATTTTATATTATTACTTTGAGCTAAGTTTCTTAACAAGTTATCTGAAGAGACGAGCTTTTCGTTCTCATTTAAGAATTTCAAAGAATGGTATCAAATATAAGTGAAGGAACAATAAGGTTCTTTATTGGTCATGAAAGTTTCTTAAAAATATGTGGTTGACCATCATGCGCAGTTCTGACTTTTGAAAAAGTTAAGTTTCTCTCGGCAATCTTAATAGCACAACTAGTATACGTTATTGATAAAACAAATATACGATCCAAATGGAAAAGCATTTTGAATTTGTATTGGCTGATCAAAACTTTAAATTCTCGTATATTGGAAAATTGAGTGAGTTTGTATCTCTGCATACCAATTTTTCATTATTTGCATATGGTAATCTTAGTACAATCTATTGCATTACAGATTCTAAGGTTTAGTTTTTTTGTGACTGAGAATGCACGGCTGCTCCTATTTTATAATCGATGTGGGAGACAACAAGATGGTAGAGTTATTGTAGTATTGACTTTTTTATTAATGTTAAAAATATTGTCAATTATTTTTTCAATTAAAGAACTTTGCAGAATGAGATAATTTAGAGTATTATATGGCATGTAAATTATGAGAAATAAATTACTTTTTCCACTAATTTTTACAATGCTTTTAAAGCTTCAGTTATGCATCAACGATGACCACCAAAAGCAAGAATAGTAATATTTTATGTCTTATTCAAACTTAATTTACAACGATATGGCATATTTTTAAATGCTCGAGGGTGAATATCAGTAAACTTTTAACTGAAGGTAAGACGGTGGATCAAGTCCCAACGCACCACGAGAGCAAGATATCGGATTCGAACCCTGGTGCAACACAATGATAAGAGTTGGGTTCGAGTCCCAATTCATTATAGCCTTAAACGCCTTTATATGGGTAAGGCATTGGGTTTGAGTTCCAATGCACTATATTGATGATATAATGATGACTAAAGAAAAATAATATATATTTCTTAAAAAAGCATGAAGCTTGTCCCACTTGATTCGCGACATTCTTGAAGTGAATGTGATAGCAGTGCATCTTAAGTCGAAATGAAGATAAGTGGCTGACCAATGAACGTGGCCATGCCAAAGACTAAAATAATAATATTCATCATTATGGTTATTGTAAAAAGGAGAACAATAAGGGTTCTCAAAATATTAATTCAAAATGTGAAGGTGATGTTTACCATCAATATGGTATGAAAATAATAAAGCACGCCCATATGATTATAGTCCACTTGAAAAGAATGTGACTTGTGATATGCATTGTAAATGCGGGCTCATTCCTGAAAGTGAATGTGAAAATATTTATGTGATACAAATTATGCATAAGAATGTATTTATGCATGGTTGAATAAATACTACAACTCGCCTTTACTGAAAGTTTGAGAGAAAGAATATAATGAACACTATGTGGTTACAAGAATATGTCATTGGTCGCGCACATGTAGTACGCAAAAAAAAAATTCCATGCCTTATAAAAGGTTATTAAAGGTAAAATTAAAGCAACAAATGATTTTGCTTATGATGATTTTGACTATGACAATTATTAAGAAATGAACTTTTTCGTGAAGGAGACATTCACCATACGGATGGTGTGACAATATCTTGTAGTACAAAATCAATTAAGAACTCCGGAAGAACTTTTGTTACTATTCCAATGAATAAAATTATTCTTGACATTAATATTGTAGTAAGTCTCAAAAGAAATTGTTTGAGTTTCAAATATATTACCAAAGTGGTTGGCATTTAAAAGGAAGATTGAATATCTTCATATTACTATAATCATACAGGGTAAATATGAATTCTTACCTGACTTTTCTTCTATTAGTACTACACATGTATAAGCATTTGGAATCACATGCCATAGTATAGGTGTTTACTGAAATAAATATCAGTAGCATGACCGGTTGGCCATCCCGTTTCAATTATAATGTGAAAAATGATTGAGAATTCACATTGGCATATATTGAAGAATTAAGAGAGTCTTCGAGAATTCTCCTATACGACTTGGTCGCGTGATAAATTGATTACAATACCAGCTGGGGTTGGCATTTTTTCCCTGATTTTTGGAACGTATAAAAGGTGATATATATATATATATATATATATATATATATATATATATATATATATATATATATATATATATATATATATATATATATATATATATATATATATATATGGGTCTAGTCACCCGTCATGTGCACCATTTACTATTATATGATTTTAATAGATGCATTTATTATATGGTCACATGTGCGTTTGCTATCAACTTGCACTTTGAATTTTGCAAGGTTAATTGCTCAAATTACTAGAGAATAGTTCCAGAATAAAAATTATGATAATTTATCTTGATAATGCTGGTTTAAATCCAAGTTGGATTAGCAAAAACTGTATGCCTCTAATTCAGCTAAACCATTGGTTATGAGAACAAAACTCCCAAATAGAAATCGGGTATGAGGTGTATTATTTAACATACAACAACACTTGTACGCATCTAGCCAACAAGTTATGAAAAATTCTCCCTATCACAATTGGTTCAGGGTCATGAACCAAACAATTTCCATCTAGAAATATAGATGTGCTATATGATTTAATCATACCACCACAATTCACAAAAATGGATTCCCAAAGAAGGTTGAGAAATGTGTTGGTGACCCCAACATTAGGGGGAGAAAATGGGCAGCTGAAAAAGTGATACGTGAAATGAATTATTATGAATACATCAAGATCCCCATACAAGACAAATGTGAACTTGAAGTTCAAGTGATAATTAATTTCCAAAATATTACCAAGCACATTTGCTGACCCAAAGCTAAATGTCATATTTCAACTGCTAATGCTCCAAATAAAATAAAGTCCATGATGGATAGAGTCTATGACACAAATAAAACGTAATAGACAAATCGGTTCCAAAGATAAAATTCTTTGAAGAAGGAGCGGAGCAAATGATCAAGATGGTCATAATAAGGAGGCAAGTTCTTTAGAAGAGCACCACGACATAACACTCTATAAGACCCCATGGAAGAGGTTCAGGTACCTGAAAATAATGAGATCTCGATAAGTTATGTCTTTATTGTGTCATGATGGAACCGATGTAAAATGATCGTCGACGATATTGTCGATATAATGAAGTGCTCAATATTATTAATATTGACGAGGATCTTGAGTTCAAATCTGTCATAGAATTTGGACAGATAAATGATTGGCCAAATGAAAAAATACGCAATGAAAATTGATTTCACCTTAAAATGTGAAGTTGGACGGATAGTCCCAACACCTGAAAGTGAAATGTAAAATCAAGTCGATAGACATAAAGATGACTTGTGGCACAAGAAGATTTGCAAATATCATGGCATTGATTATATGAAGACATATTTTTCTATGGTGGATGTAGTCACTTCAGGTTTTGGTTTGACAATACATTTGATATGTGTATAATGCAAATTCTTGAAGGATTTAAATTGTTCTGAAGCCTATTAAGGTTGTCAAGAAATTTATTAAATAAAGCTTCAACAAATCCTTATGTGGATTAGAGCAAGCATGGTGTGCATGATTTATTTTTGTGTCTGTTGCAATTGGTGCACTATGTATCTTGCTAGAACCATGAATAAAACAATATGCTAGCGAGATCTAGTTTTATTCCTATATGAAGATAATGGAATACTATTAATACTATATTGCAAAAGGAATCCTTGATATAGATTTGTTTATTCTAACAAATATTGTCAAGGTTTTGTTGTTTATGCAAATGCAGGCATTTTCTGAAGCCCGTTCTTCAAACAATCTATTTGTATGTGAGGGAATTGCCATATTATCATTTCACAAGGTTGTCAATGGTTGATACTTATTCAAGTAATGTCAATATACTAACAACTGATGAAGCAAGTGACTCAGCACACTACAGATGTGTGACTTTTCTTTGAAGAGAAGATTCCAATAATAATGAAGACGCTTATGTTTGCAATCTCAATTGAAAGAAGGATATATTGAAGGAGACAAAATAAATCATATATTTCATCAAAGTTCTTTGTCAGACACAATCTTCAACAGAATAATGAAATAGATGTTCAACAAATTCGTTCAAGTGATAATTTGGCGGAATAATTCGCTAAAGCATTGACTATATCAACATTATAGAAGTTGTTATACAAGCTTGGAATTCGTCGTCTCTGGAAAATAAAATGATGTTTTCATCAGGGGGAGACAAATATGCGTTGTACTCTTTTTTCTTTGGCTAAGATTTTATCCCACTAAGTTTTCCTGGCAAGGTTTTTATTGAGGCAGCAAGTAATGCGTATTACAAGATATGTGTACTATTTTTTCTTCATTAGAATTTTTTTCCCACTGAATTTTTTTCTAATAAGGTTTTAACAAGGCACATTATCTATAGACATCAAAGGGGGAGTGTTATGAAATATTATATTATGTAGTGGATGTCTATAGCTCCTAAAGAAGTTACTCCCACTACTCTTCTTCATTAACCTCCCACTACTTCTTACAATTATTATTGTAACTCCACACCTCTTTATAACCCCCTCCATAATTTTTTCCCATGATCTCAATAGTTAATACCATGTTCATGCCATCCCATTGTATTACCTAAATATCATTCTATAAATAAAGGATTTGGGCATCGTATTGTACACTCTTAGAAAACACATGGAAGAAATAAGAATCTCTTCTCTCTTTCTCCCTACATTCTTGTCTATTTTCTTGTTTTATATTATTACTTTGAGCTAAATTTCTTAACACAACATACTTATTCGAAAAGAACGTAAATAATAAACTATAAACACACGATCCTTTAAAAGTAAAAAATAATAACTAGATGTCCTATGAGAAAATTATTTTTTGGAAAAAAAAATTGACTTTCTAAATAGTAATGATATCTGCAAAATAAGACCAATGTTTTTATAAAAAAGTAGTTTGTTAAAAGGAAAACTGAAAATGTTAGAATTAGAAACATAACCATTTCTTCTTCGATATTAATTGTTTATTATTCCAAAGAACATTTTGCTAAAGTATTGAAAACCCAATTTTAGGGCAAACGAGGTCTTATAGTCAAACTTCTGTAAACTGCCAGCAAAAATAAAAGAAGAAAATTCGCTTTAAATTAGATTCTATTTGGGTGGAAGAGCAAGGAAAGTGACCCATTATTTGAAAAATATAGGGAATTTTTGACAGCAGCATAACGCATATATCCCCAGGAATCCAGTTCGAATAAAATGAAACAGAATGAAAAGAGGGAATAAAAAAGAAAATAAGAGTTAACAGAGAGCGGAAACAGCAGCAAAATTTCTTTGTTTTTTTTTCTTCATAGTACTCAATTCCACCATTTTCCAACTTACTGCTCTTAAGTCTTAACATTCGCTTCAAGAGAAAAAGTGGTGACAAATAGAAAGGAAAAGGTTTTTCAACAAACATAGACAAGTGCTTAGATTAATCTGATGAGGAAAGAGCGATATTGTTATGCCAATAGCAGCGCCGGACAGCTATGTTGCTATGAAAAACCTGTTGTCTATACAAGTTTTCGGAGAACGGTTGAGATTTATCACGTACTAGACAAGCAAAAGCGAAAGATCCACGCTCCTTTATAAACTCCTGGCTCTATCATCAGAATTCAGAAGGAATGGTACGCCCAACATACAAGAATCTACCAGGGAGAGAAATCACTAAAAAGCCAATGACAAATAAACAAGGAAAAAATAGAAACAGACAATTCCCTCACTTAACAACAGGCAACTTACCTTTACCAAAAAAATATCCACATAAATAGGACGGATTCAAGTTAAGAGCACGTTGTCAGTCTTTGAGACCCCTATTTTGATAAACAGTCAGTACCTTACCAATAGGCAGTTCAAGATTCATGAGGCCCTAATCAATTACAAAAACTTATGAAGCTCAGGGTACAAAAGCGAATGCTAGAATGATCACAAGGATTTCAAAATTAGTAGTCTTTTGCTTCCAAAACCAGATTGTTACACAGACCACCTTCCCCAACCTTTCCCCAGTAATAGTCTATTGAGTCAACTGCAGCACCTTAACAAAATATAACGTGATTGCAGATTTGGTACACAATTATGACACAGCTTTTCTCCTGATCAAACAGTCCGCAGTGGAGGAGATACCAGTATTACACCATCTCCACGAACAAATAGGAAAGGGATGGTCCGTCTCGTCGTCTAAAACACAATCAAGAGAACCAGGTCAACTGATTTGGCAAAATCATCAGTGTGCAGAAATATTGGAAATAATTCCTCCCCAACTAAACTTAACAGACAAAGAGCAACTCTCGCAAAAAACAAGCCAAAATAAACACATTCCGCTACAAGTGTAATATGTGTGTGTGTGTGTGTGGAGGGGGGGGGGGTCAAATTTTTCAGTGTGTAACTTTTCACTTAGCAGTATGTGATGCTCTGCCTTTTACCGGAAATTATGTACATGTACAAGGATCAAGTTTGTGTTAAGACAAAAAGAGGTTACTGCCGCTTTCAATTAGATCAAATTAGAAATCACTACATCACTCAATTGTCATGCAACATAACTACAAAAGAATTAAGTCTCATGGCTTTGATTCTGAAGAAAGATTAAATAACTCCAGGTATTTGTATGTTGTCTAAGAGTAGAAAGCTTCTTGGAACTTCAGGATTAGAAAGGAGCTAAATTAGGCTGAGAATTACGTTAGTCAGACCCTTAAATTCACCTGGAACACCCTGGGGAGTGGGGTCCAAGTCCAAGATGACCTGATATGCTGTGGTTGAGATCTGCTTCTGAGATACACACATAGGTGCCTCTCTAACCTTTTCAGGAATGATCAATTACCATAAATATATCGGCTTATACCCCAGAAGGTTTTTTTCTTTAATACCCCAGAAGGTTAGAATGGAGAGAACACAAAAGGATAACTTAAACTCGTTTTAATCCTAAATGCCTAGAACAAGTACGCAAAAAGAGACAATTCTACAAACTTTTTAACTCCCAAAATAAAGCTAATTTAATCATCAGCCTTGTAGATTAGTGCATACGGGAAACTCCATTTACTTGTTATCAATAGCCTTGCACCAACTCTCAGTTGGTATCCTTGTATCGATATTAAGGGACCTAGGCAAATCAACTGCCTCAACATGCATTCTTACTTTACTTAGGCAAAGCAACATAGTTTTCCAACTACTATAACTCATCATGAAGGGCAGCCCGGTGCACTAAGTTCCCACTATGCGCAGGGTACGGGGAAGAGCCAGACCACAAGGGTCTATTGTACGCAACCTTACCCTACATTTCTGCAAGAGGTTGTTTCCACGGCTCGAACTCGTGACCTCCTGGTCACACGGCAGTAACTTTACAAGTTACGTCAAGGCCTCCTTCATCATGCAGAAAGCAATGCTTAGTGAAAATGTCCTATTTTACTTTAGATAATCGGCTTCCTCCACTACTAAATTAGGTTTCGACTTCATCAGGTACACAGAGAACATAACCCGAGCTCATAAATGGGTACCTGCAACAGTTGAGACCCTAAAGACATTGTTAGCATGACTTTCCCATTAAAGAGCTACCCATTACTTGCACAATATTATCTCTACTTAGAAACAACAAATTATTGCACGCATAGATTCCTCTTTCTCAAGTATAACTGCACCATAACATTAGAATCCAAAGATAACCCCCAGTTAAAGAAATAATTTCACGTCTTTCAAGACCAAAAGGATTTCATGTCAGAAGTCTTTTTAGCCAGTTGGTGCACGTTTTGAAACTCAGTGGATAATGGGTGCATCCCTCTACCCTTCTCAACTGTGCGACTAACCTACACTTTACTACTAAACCAATGGCTTCATGTGACTGATTCATTATTTGGGCGCACTACCGAAGTCTTTCAAAGGTCTGGTTTAGTGTTATATCGAGAGTTACTCCATGTACTCCTTGACGTAAAATGGGTAGTGAGTTTGTTTTGTCTTTTGTAGCTCTGGGAACTTGCTTCATTTTCATGAAGAGCTTTGTGAATCGCCAAACATATCACTTTACTACTAGACCAAAGCCCCCACTCCCCGAGAGGGGGGGGGGGGATATTGGGTTAGTAGTACATATAATCCACTTGTCAAACATCTTACATCAGATGGTCTTGCTAACTTGAACAATGTATTGCAATGACCAGAAAAAGGGGAAAGACATATATCTCAAGTTCAAAAACTAAGTAGATATCGAAATATTAAGCATACCCGAACTATCTCTTCATAAGTTTCATCATCAATCTCGACTGTGGTCACAATTTCTTCAACATCACCAAGAATCATATTAAGATGCTGATCATAAGCCTGGAAAGGGAAACCCATCAGCGCTTAGTGTCAGCGCACAGCTTTTCTCACTAATGACTTTACGGAATTGGAAAACTCAAAAGTCGTGTGATGCCAGTGAAATTAAACAAGAAGTAAAAGAGAAAAGAAAACATCTAGAAAACTAAAGCAGATAAATAACAAGATGTTCCCTTAACAAATAACATAATCCAGTAATTTCCAGCAACATCATGTAATTGTTCTTCAGCATTACTAATAATGCAACTATGTTACAACTGTCTTATTTTCCTAATCCAGACTATGTGACCAGGCAACCAAACATTTGCAGAAATAGGCAAACAAGAAAAGCAACCACCAGTTTACATGCAGGTAAAATGCATTTCATATAATGTCTGCAAATCGGGAAATTAATGTACTGCAACTGCAAGTAGTTTTAATTGAGACAGATCATTGATTATTCCCTCTCCCAAGGTTCTTTGTCAAAAATTTCACGTTTAACCCACCTTGAAATCTGAATGCTAACATTTGGAAAAGATACCTCTACACATTGCTTGGATAATAGTCTAGGTTTACTTACACAGAAGCGTTTCTGCCTCTATTGCTTTCCTACTGTTCCTACTTTTCAGACATCTTATGTTTCAAGAGATAAATGACAAATAAAATTCCAATCCATTTCCCATGTTTGCAGGGGCGGAGCTAGAGTACCCGTGCGGGTTCGGCCGAACCCAGTAGCTTTGTTTCGAACCATGTATTTAAAATTCATTGAATATATATAAACTATTAATTTAGAATCCAGTAACTTAAAACTATTAGAATCCCCGAACCCATAAACTTGAAATCCTGACTCAGGATCTACATGTTTGTATTACCTGCTTGAATAATGATGGTGCCTTAGTATCTTTAAAACACCCACTTTCCTATTTTTATGCCTTAGCTCATATTATTATATTCTTCAATATAAATCTAGAATTTTTGCACCGGTACATTCGTACAGAGCTGACCCCAACTATAATCTTTAGGACTACATAAGCAACATGAAAATTCAGTAGGTTTTTAGGAAAAATAAGCATACACTTTGATTTATGTGATTGTGCTCCCTCTACAATTACTAGCATGTGCTAATGCGCAATAATTAGCACCAGGTGGAGCTATATCAATATTGTAAATATTATCCATCTAATTGAAAAAAAAAATTCTTTTAAACAAATGGACCTGAACATTAGGTTAAAAGAAGTAGAAAACAAAGAAACAGTATAAACCCTAGAATAAGAAGCAAAAGGGCTAAGGTACATCATAGGCTAGCTAGAAAAATCGTAAGAATCCACCAAGTTGCATACATATATAGCTCAATATGACTATTCAACCAGATAAACTATCAACAAGAAAGATAGATGAAACATGGGCAACAAAAATTGGAAAAGAAAAAAAAAAGTTAAAAATACATGAAGTTTGCCGCGGAGTTCTCTGTCGGAACGGAGTTTAACGTAGATTCTCTCGTCAAGACTGAGCCTTATGAGATCCAATGGCTCCTTCACTGCACTCTCCTCTTCACTTCCCATTGCTCTCTCTCTCTGGCAATTCAAACGCCACTATTTGATTTTATTAGCCGAAGAATAAATGGGGAGGGTTAGTCGTGGGTGGTTAAGAGTCGCAGGTCCACGCCAATCTAATAAACTCGGCCCAATCGAGATGGAATTTTAGCCCTCTTTGGCAATTTTCTTGGGAAATTTACACGGTAAATAAGATGTGAAGAGTAATTTACACTACTCATCACAACTTTTATAAGCATAACTTTTGCCTTTTATTCCTATTTTTATTTTTTATTTTCAGTAAATATCATTTTTAGATTTTCTTGAAAATACTCGTACAAACATAGAAATCTGCGATGGATAGAAATCTGCGATTGCTTTTATTTTAAATTTATCAAATCTTTCTTTCTCATTTTAATCTCTCCCCGTGTTGGAAAACTAAATTAGGTTCATTTCAAATACAATATTTTACTTAATTATGTACTATGAAATTCATATGATTTCATTCATGAACTAGGGAAAATGAAAAGGCCTATTATTAAATTAAGATATATATGTATTAGACTAGGTAAATATAAAAAAAACTTATAAAAAAATTATAAGTTTAATCATTTTGTGTAAGCAAGTTGAGTGAAGTAAAAAAAAGTACTTTCTTCCACTTGTTTATAGTTAAGAGTACTCCTTCTAAAAATTTTGTCATTTGGTATCAGAGCCACTTGTCTTTAGGCGTTTGTGGAGGATTTAAACTTTTAAAGATTTGATAGAATAATCTTCTGAAGAAAATGAATATGAACAAAAGTAGCTATTATAGCTATGAGAATTATGGGCTAAAGAAACACTCAATTGATAGAATATTTTGATAGGAGGAACTACCAAGATTTTAAAAGTTAAATAACTTTGATCGATTTTTTGAGGGCAAAAAGTCCAACAAAGGTTTCGAACCTAATAAATAGTTATTTATGAAATTATGGTATAATGTTGAATCTTGAATAGAGAGGTAACAATAATGTTGTTGGCATAGAAAAGATGAACAAGAAAATTCATAACTTATTAAAGAAATGATGATGAGATGTTTGAGATATTCATTGTAATGAATGTCGAAGAACTACTGATGATGAGGAAGAGGGTGATGTCACGCCACAAAAATAGAGGAGCGGATCTGCACTCGATACCTTAATGGTATTATCGAAAACATCCACAATAACTTCTTGCTTCTATTGAGATTGGTTATTAAGTTCTAACCTTATTGTTTAACCAAATAATTAGACCTTTTGACTAAAGCTTATTTTTTAAGATGAATACGGGTTACTGATAATCAAGGTAATGGAGAAAAATGAATAATAGACAATATTGCAGAAATATAGAAAATCAAAGTTGATTGTATTCGAGAATCAAATGCCTTTACAAGCTGTATTCCCATCCCTTATATAGGAGATTCTTATAACGTACGACTCTTGCTATGGTTACTCATTAATGACTAACTATGACATTAATGAGGCGTTACAAAGGATAACGGTAATTGGGGTTCGATTACATAACGTTCGAGTAATCAATTGTGGGTCCTTGAATCTGCCCGTAGCTTTGTCTAAATTCACTCTGATCGTGCCTCTCTCCTGTTTTGATCAAGTTGAGTTTTCCGTGGCTGATAAGTTCGTGGGTTTACTGAACCGAGCCTCTTTGTACCGTACCTCTTCAAAGAATCACATCCAGCTGTCGATTTTTCCTGTGTCCACGTGACTGGCCGAGTTGTCAAAAGCTGGCTTATGTGTGAAACTCTTTTTTACCAATACAGATAGTCCCCCCACTTACCATATATTTAACGATTAATATTTGGTAAGTGGATATTCATTTATGGCGGGAATATTTTGCCGCCGCTTTTCCTTGAATCATTGTATCCTTCTCTGCACCATAGGCGTCGTTTGTCACTTCCATTTAATGCTCATACCACGTGTCCTTTTCGGATTGGTTCTGCATTTACTCGGCACCTTTTAGGGCTTTTTGCGGCTGTGCCAGTCCCGAAGTGACATCTTCAATTATGACTTTTCATCATTATTTTCCTTTTTCTTCATGTTTGACAGTTGTCTTCAAGTATAAATACATGTTTTCTTTGCTTCCACGAAATACTTTTCTAACTTTGTCTTTTCTAAAGAACTTTCTTCTTTGCCTTTGTAAACATGTCTTCTTCAAACCAACCTCAAAGAGTAATAGATATTGAAAATTTAGCGCCATCTTCTGCTCCGACTAGGAGTCGGAGGGGTGGTAGACTTAGAAGTCTAGGATCCACTCCTTCGAGGGGCTCCTCTTCTTCTCAGATAGTTCCTCCTCCTTCCACTAGATCTCCAGTTTCTTCGAGATTTAGGGTTTCTCGGTCTTTGTCTAGAGGTAGAGGCGAACGCTTTCGTGAACCTGGAGTCGATGAAATTGTCCCTTCTGAGTTCGTTTTTTCTAGGGATAGTCAAGTTCTTGTAGATCAATCTTCTTCTCTTGATAGTGTCGAAAGATATCCAACCCTTATAACTGAGGGTCAGATTTCCCTTGTTCGGAGGGAGTGCTTTTGGAAGTCTGACTTTCCTGTCTATATTCCGAATAATAATCAAAGAATAACGTCTTACAAGACGGGATATTCTTTTGTTTATACGTATCCTTTCACTTTAGGGTTTAGACCCCCCATTGACCCAATTATAATTGAGTTTTGCTATTTTTTCAATATCTGCTTAGGACAAGTTGGCCCACTTGTGTGGCGAGTTGTCGCATGTCTTAGGAGTTTGGCTTCTTTAGCCTCAGTTCCTTTTACCTTCAACCATCTTATTCACCTCTACTCTCCTACCTTATTTCATGAAGGAATTTTTACTCTGATTACTAGAAGAAAAAGAGTGATGGTAACCCCTGGAGACGATAAGGATAGGGGCTGGTACCTCCGGTACGTTGCTGTAACCACTGTTGGTTTAGTGGGTGAAGAAAATCTTCCCTTCCCTGAGAAGTGGAATCGCGCACGTGAGTATGCTTTAGCTTACATTTACTTTTTCTTGTTTTGACTTGAGATGTTTTATTTAACACTGTATCTGTTTTTTTTCTTCTCTCAACAATCATGAATACTGTTGAGAATGTCTCCGGTATTCATGATTGGGTAGAAAAATTATTATCTGTTGCTTCTTCAGAAGAGAGATCTTGGAAGTACCTCGCTGGAGGTATGGTTGGCAAGTAAAGACCCACGGTAAGTGAAGCTTTTGTTCTTGCTTTTTTCCTTACTCGCGTATTTTTTTATAAAAAAACTTTTTTCCCTTTTTAATAGGGTTCTCGGCTCGTGGGGTGTCTGCTTCATCTATCCCGAAGATGTCCTTGGATCAAGGCCCAGGAAATTATTGTTGGTTCATCTTCCTCGAAGATTAAGATTAGTGAGTCTCGTTCCGTAGAAGAGGGAAGAGGGTGCTTTAGTGCACAGGCTACGGAGAAGGCGAATGGTTTTAGATGATGAGCTTACAGCCTCAACCTTGACTTTCATGTATGTGATTGAGCCCCATGTCCTTGATGATGTTTCACATTCCCCTATTCACAAGGGTGTTGATCTTGCTCCTGACGACGTCCCTTTGGCTGTTGTCTTTCCTGCTTCTATGAGAGAAGCTGTTTCGTCTGTTCCTTTGGCTATTTCAACTTCTGTTGTTGCTTTGCCTATAACTTCTTCAACTCTTCAACTCTCCATGCCTGCTTCTTTGCTCGTGGCTTATCCATCTCCTCAACCTTCTGTGCATGTTGTTGTTCCATCTCTGCCTGCTTCCATGCCTTCCGCTAGGGAAGTAGGGTCTTCCAACAGAGAGATGCGGCAGGTGGTAATAGATGTTCCAGCTGAGGAGAATCTTTTCAAGAAAATGGGTGAGCCCGAAGTATGGCTCAAGCCTTTGATAGGTCCCTTTAAGAAAGCAAAGCTAGCCAGCCACGGTGCTCTTACATGGGCCAATGAGGTCGTGCATACTTCTTTGAAGGTATGATACAAGTTATCCTCTTTCACTCTCGTATATGAAATTTACCATATCTGACTGGTTTATTTATTATAGATTAACCTTATAGGCATGGAGCTTATGAAGAGGATTTCAAACACGGACCAAGAGACAAGAGAGTTGCAGGGCGATGTTGATAATTGGAGAGCACAATATGATAGCTTAAGGATTGACATGGATGTTTTAGAAGAGGAAAGAAGTACTTTGAAGCGGCAGATAAGACTCATGGCAGCAGAATTGGCAGTAGAGAGGGCTTCTTGCAGTCAGGCTGATAAAGATAAGAGTGTTCTGGAGTCTTCGTTCGCGGAGCAGCTGTCCCGTGCCTCAGAGGAGATTAGAGACTTGAAGAACTTGTTGGGGCAGAAGGAGGAATACTCAGGCGAGCTCGTGCAATCACTCACTCGTACTCAAGAAGACCTTCGTAGGGCTTTAGACAAAGCTCAAACTTTAGAGGAGTCGATTGTTCCATTAAGGGCCGCCCATGAAGCTGCGGAAGCGGAGAAGGACGGATTGAGAGCTGAGCTTCAAGTATGGGCAAAGGATTATGAAGATTTGGAAGAGGTGGCTGCTGTCGATGTGAGCTGGGCGTATATGAATTCTCGCCTTGACACATTGATGGAAATGAATCAAGAGGGTTTTGACCTTAGTGCTGAAATAGCCAAAACTAAGGAATCCGTGGAGAAGGCTCAACAAGGTCATAACCTCTCTTCACCTGATGGTGAGATTCCATCCGCTCATGCCTGTTCATATCCAGTTGCTCCCGCTCCTTCTGCCACTGAAGTCAACCCCTCTTGAAAAGATTTAGTTGGTTTATCCCTTTTTGTTTTCTTTGTATCAATTGGTGGTTACCCCAAGTCCCATCGGGGGTAAATTTGGATTTCCTTTAAGTCCTCAAATGACAACTTAGGGGCACCACAATGTATATAAAAAATATTTACGGCTAAGTATAAGCTAATACTTAATTATAGCCGTTTTAATATATAAATATTAGTTCGACTTTTGTTGAGTTTCTGTTTCACTCTTTAAGTCTTTCGCATGCTTTATTTTTCGAGGTTTTAGTTTTACCTTCGAGTTTTTTATGGGGAATGCTTTAGGCTACTCATACCTTTTTCGTAATAGGCACGGTGTCATATCAAATGTGTGCCTTTTTATAATAGGCATAGTTTATGGAAGATGGCCCTTTATAATTGACATGAAGAAGACGTCTCAACTTCATGATAATGCAATAGAGTGATAGGAATTTTACACATGTTTAAGAATGTTTCCAAGGAAAGTATTTTGTTTGAACTTCCATGACATTTTACATGTGTTTGGTTATCATCTAAAACTCATGTTTGCAACTGTTTTTGTTTAACAGATTTGATATACACTTATATTTCGTAACTTTTTTTCATAGGTAACAGTTTTTCGATATTAATACAAGGAAATAACTGTTTTTTACTAGTAACAGTTTTTATAAGGATTGGGGTTTTTACCTGCATCTATTTTGGAAACAGTTTTCTAATAAGTACGAGGGAAATGTTTTCTTATTCGTAACTATTTTTATTTGATAAAAGTTTCTTGAACAAATATAAGGATTTAGATCTTTCATCCATAACTGTTTTATTTGGGAACAGTTTTTGAATGAGTACATTGATGATGATCTTTTACCCCTAACTGTTTTTGTTACAACAGCTTTG